>VXBR01010920.1:2770803-2795339 GCA_013400215.1 Cisticola juncidis
AGAGTCTTCATGCCTTCCATCTAACCCTGCCATGATCAAGAACGTAATTTTACATGAATGACAAAAAGATCCCATTAAGCCTGAGAGCTCAGAAATGTAAGAAACACCCGGCTGGGTCAGACTGATGGTTCATCTAGTTCAGAATTCATCTCCAACAAGGCAGAAAAGCTGCTATTTAGAGAGAACCAATAGCCCATGTCCTGTGGTCCACTCCCCTTACGCTGTCCCCGCTGACCATGAACTCTCCTCACCCTGTTTTGAACCTGCCTACACAGCCTGTTTTCAAAACATCCTCTGGCTGCAAGTTGCATAAATTCACTACCTGCTATGTAAACAAACACTTTCTTCTTTCGTCTGTCTTAAACTGATTCCCAACCAGTTTCACCAAGTGTCCTGGTACTGCAGGGTTTCTGTCAACAGCAGCCTGGTGTTCACCTCTCCACCAGCTCATGATTTTGTAAACCTTGAACCCACTGCCCCTCTCAGCCACCCACCTTCCAAACCAAACCTTTCAATGATGCAACCCCACACAGGGCAGTGATGCCAACCCCTCTGACTGAGGGCTGCCCTCCTCTGTATCTTCCCTAAGTTAAAGGCACCAACTCTGCCTTCTTTACATGTGGGCACAAAAACCAGACCCCGTGCTCAAAATGTGGTGAGCACACCAGTGCCTTCAATACCAACAAAAGGGATTTTCTTGTCCTCAGGACCTTTTCCTGATGATGCAAGAAGCACACACTGCCCAGGTCTTTCTGGATTTTTTTGGCTGCTGCTACTCCAAACTGCTGACAATAATCCTGGAAAACTGTCCATGACAACCACAAAGCCTCTTTTCCAAGCTGCAACCGTCAGTTCTGAGTTCAGCATCACACAAACATTGTTTAGAATAATTTTTTCCTCACTGGAAAAAAATTCTGTTTGAAAACCTATGTTTACCTATGCTGACATCAGTCTACCACATTCTTGCCCACTGAAGTTATGTGATGGCCTTCTGGAATTCCTCTGCACTTAGACAGCATCTAGCTTCCCCAAAGTAACAGTACTACCATTTTTCATCAAAGCTGGAATTATTCTGGGGCTGGTGCAAGGTAACAGATCGAGCTGTTGGTTTGAGTGATGTCTAGAAGTCACAGGGAAGGCAAGTGAGATCAATCAAGACCACCAGAGCTAGTTTTATCATTGTGGGAAAATTACCAGGTACAGGAGAGTCATTAATAACAGGACAGAAATTGGGTGCAAAACAACAAAACTCAAAAAAACCCAAACCCACACATCACACCTCCATGGCCAACGATGGCAAACAAAACCTGCAATGGACTCTCCATGGAATTGTGGACTATCCATGGATGGAGCTACTTGAACACTGCTGTGGAGGAAATTAGATCTTGTAACACCAACTCTGGCGATACTCTAGGGTGACAGGCAGACATCAGGCTTCCTGATGTCACTTTGTATCTGTCAGCCATCAGCCCTCACTTTTACCTTACAATGAAAAATTACTGCCAAGAAAAATCTTCAAAAATAATTTTTAAAGAGTTGATGTAAAATCCAAGTAACGTTGGAAGAAAAAAAATCTAATTAAAAACCATGCTGAAGACTGAAGCAAGATTCTTCTTCTAAAGAATTCTGGTTTTGGGCAAGCTGAATCACCACAGCACCAACAGAAATGATACAAAAACTTATCCAAATTAGAGGGCTACAGCAGCTTATCACACAAGAAAATCAACCAGCAACTGTAAACAAATGCCTTAAGAACTTTTCTGATTAATGTAAGATCTTAAGAAAGTAAGTATTTTGGCTCTCAGCTGCATGGTAAGCACTGTTAAACCACCACAGAAATCATCATTTATCATGTGCAGAATTGCCAAGGGCTGTCCCCTAAAATGTACTACAGAAATTTCATGTAGTAAAAGTAGCAGATCAAACTTTAAAAGAAGACTGGTCATTTCCATTTTTAATATGATTGCAGTTTGCTCTTTGAAAGAAAAAAGCAAATGCACAATACCTTTATTCAAACTCAAAAGTTAATTTAAATCAACTATCAAACCCCAGTCCCCTTTTGTCAGTCAAAGGAATCAGAGAATTTTGTTCTCTTGAGCATCAAATAATTTCAGACAAAAAAATCCCCAATTTTAAGTATTAGTTTTATCAGATTCTGTTGTCTAGACAGCAACTTTACAACACAAGACCAATTTTTTTAGCTACCTACTAGATATGGGGCTCTGTTGCAGATTGGTGAGCACAGACTGCTTCATAACAAATACAAATGTCATATTCATTTTGCATTTTTCATCTGCAAAGATGTTTATACATTGCAAGTAACAGTTAGCATATCATACTTACTGAAAAACTGCCATAACTCACTGCCCCCCAAAAAAGAACCCCACCAACTTCCACATTCCAGAGTGCAAATCAATTCAATGTATTTGAAATCTACTTGCAGTGTCTTCCCCCTAATGTGTGTGTTGGGATTTTCTGAATGCTTGTTCAGCATACCTGTTTCCAGAAACCCCTGCTCTCTAAGAACCAATTGTATTTGGGATCTGCTGATGGACAGGTGCTGACTTTCTTTTCCCCAAATTCTGATTACTAAGATACTTGGTAGCAGCCCAGAGAAAGAATATTCTGGTACCCATGAAGTGTTATTTTCTGCAGCTGAAAGCACTGAAGCCTACTCTGCCATTTGTCCTCTACAACAGCTTTCAGCACCTTAAGTCTATTTTTCCCAGTATGAAAATATTAAAACCAGAAAACCTGTAGAAGAAGAAAACGTAGTTTTGGTCCTCAAATGAAAAAAACCCTTGTAAACTCGTAAGAAGTTGTTTGGTTTATTTTTGTTTGTTTTTTTTTTCTTCTAAGCCTTCCTTGTCAGTAGTAACAACACATGCCCAGTGATGGGTACAGCAGAGTCACCCTAAATACAGAGAATTTTTTGCCCTGATTCACAATGACCACAGAAGCCCTCCCTGGACTACAGACTGCCCAGCACAGAGCTGTGAGCACACAGACAGCTGTGCAAAGTGATGGCAACCCTTCTTCCCAGCTCTTCCCAACCAGGCATGTCCTTCTGTGCTGAATAAACCATATTCTCCACCCATCTGTCACCAAATAGCTGGATGATAAAAAACACTTCTGAAGAGAGAAACAAGAATCAAAAAATCTTCCACTCCTAAATACAAGGAAAAGTGTTGAGTGAATTTGCTATCAGGAACCTCTTTCCAATGATTTCTGGTCTGAGGGCTGAAGTGAGAGTTCTATTGCAGCTTCTCTTTCCTTTCTCCACCATCATTAGTCACCAGATTGTTTTTCTGAAGGGATCAGGGCTGCCTAAGCAGGTGAAAAAGTCAGACCAACCTGTGGAGCAGACTCAGAACAAGAGCAAATTAAAGGCTATCAAACATGGAAAACATCAGTAAATCTGGAGAAGAAGAAATAAACAGGAAAGATTTGTCTGCTAAGGAAGTTCACAAAGTAAATTTTAATGTGAATACTTGGGGGAGAATAGCTGGAAGCATTAAGCTGCATGGTGCTATGTGTTGCAGCCTCTCCATTTTGACCAGAGAAGCAGCAGTTCAACATTCCTCAGGTATCAGGAAAGAGCAATTCATCTGCATCACTGTTTCATCACACAATGGGGTTTTATTTTTCAATTCTAAACAGGCATTTGCATCAACTTTTAAATTAAAAAAATATATGACATTATTAAAGGATCTAGTTCTCTTGGGAAACCCCCAGTATCTTATATAAATGTATATCTTTCCCTTTCCATACATTTAAGTAGAGCTTTGCACTCAGAATAAGTATTTTCCTTTTTAAAACAAATATGCAAGTAGTTCACTAAGATGAAGTTGTTATCCAATGCTGTTCCTTTCATCTTACAAATTCTTTCCCACCATGTGCAACTCTGGATGTTTGGTGCACTTCAATCACACCAGGCACCAGAAAACCTTAGACGCAATTTCTTAAACTAACAAAACAGTAAAATTTCACAGATAACCTCACATTATGTCTGCTGCCTTTCCCTGAGAAAGGAGTATGTCTTAAGAGACAAATCTCTTACTCTGAAACCTTAACATAGCTTTGATTTAAATTCTTCAAGGTGTACTTTCAGCTTTTGTATGGCAAATCTATTTTCAAAACACTCTGAAATCTGCACATACAACTTGTTAGTGAGTTGCCAGAATACACACACTGGCTGTACGAGCAGAGGCAAACTCAGGTATTTGGTTCTTTATCCTGCTCATCCTGAGTTTAACTTAGTAAAGAAAGACTACTATTATCACATTTACCTTGGATTCTATATCCAGACCTCCCCTAAATAGCAGTCTGTCCCATATAAGTCAGAGGCAATAAATATTGTCATTTATAATCTGGGCAAGGCTATGTGTCAAACACTACAGCTCATCTCTCTCCTATTAACAATTCCCTCTCTATTCATTAGATTCAGTGTTTTAGGTTCTCTGATCTGCATGCGCCTTTAAAAATTATTTTTTTAAAACTTCCTCTAAATGACAGGAAACAGGAGAAAACTGAGGTGCTGGCAAATGACATTAAGATACTGCCTTAAAGCTGCACTTATAAGTTTGATAATTCTTGTTTTAAAACTCTAATGTTGGTGAGAAAGAAACATTGACAGTCATTTTAAAGGCTTAAAGGTTGCCCCAGTAGCATTTGAGCTGAACACCATCCTCCTGCCCATCCTCAGAGGTCACTTTTCAGCAGTCAGACGAGTTTCAAATCTCAGACCAAACATCAGAATGGAAGGTTTGTTTACCCTCAGCTGACTAGTAGTGTTTATGCATTTTCACTTTCACGTGTGCTCTACTCCCTCTGACCAATGATTATTGAGGTTCCCTGGATTGGGACTTTGATCTAATAAGATATCAAGATAAGGAAGATGAAGCACACAAAGATGACAGGTTAATGCATCTTACAATGATTATCTGTTATCTTGCATCCTCTTTGAACTCATCATGCTTGACTACAAGGTAATGGACACAGTATAGAGGAGTAAACTTAAAACCGTTTTATTCAAGAATTTTTAGCAAGACCAGACTCCACTATTCTGTCAATCCTTTAGGAGAATCTGTTAGGTAATTGATAATGGTTTCAGTGGTGGATCAATTCCTTTCTGAAATTCTATGCTAATTCTAGTCTCTGAACCTCCTCCCCGAGGCAAAGACACGTGGCAAACTTCCACTGGAAAACTGCCCTGTCTCTTCTGCATGGCAGAGCACAGCTGTGGAGTAACAGGGTGTGCTCTCCTCGAGGTCTCATTATTAGCATTGTATCTGTAAATATAGCTCTCCCTCCTGCACAGCTCCAGTGAGCACACTGCCTTTCCATGCCTCCTGCTTGTCTGTACCAGTTCTCTGGCTGGTGCTCTCTCTCATGTGCCCCAAAGGAGGAACCTCCTGAGATATCTGGTTTCATCATCCCTGAAATCACAGATTTACATGTAGATGACTGTGATCATAAAATTAAAGAATGAGAAGCTGTTTCTCTCCTCTCCAAAGTGCTCCAGTTCCCAAGCTGCTTCACAGGGAGTGACCCTGTCGGTCTCACCTCTGCTGCATGCAGCTCCTCCGGGCACACAGAGCCTTCCACACCAGCTGCCCACAGCTGGGCAGGGAAGGGGACAGATCATCTGTCATTTGTTTTGTAATGAAGTATCCCTTGATGATAAAAAGGATCCAATTCTTATTAAATAATACAAGATGTGCCTCTTAAGATTGCCACTATTCCTAAAGATGGTAAGGAGTGATCAGGAGTGCTAATGATCATTGGCACTGTCTGCACTGCCAGGACAGCGTGCAGGAACTCTGGTCACAGCTCAAGGCCTGGCTCTCCTGGAAGGATGCATCCACCCTTCCTAGTGGATCTCCAAAATGGAGAGGCTGCACCACACAGCACCATGCAGTTTAATGCACAAACACAGGAAAATCACAGTCCCTGCCCCAGCAGAACTACAGGGAAAGGAAAAAGAGACCAGTAGATACATCAGGGCACAGGGAATTGATATCAGCGTTTCTCAGCATGCTGTGAGACTCATGTACATCTCACCAAAGGCCACAAATAAGCCACTTCTCATTAATTAATGAACATATGGCTGCGATTGCACAACTATTTAATATCCTTCCTATGCCCATATCTGAGAATTCCCATCCAAAGGGTGAGAATTCTTGCCTTTAGCAGACAAGTGCAGGAGACTCAGCATTAAAAGAGAGTGTTTGGAGTTGTGCTTGGGTGTTTTCATTGCTGCTGTTCATTTCAAGCTTTAGGAATACATCCTGACTGGACTATCATTTGAATGGTGGGATGATGAGCAGCAGGTTACAGTGGCGTAACCTGCTGCTAACTCAGATTACAAGTTTATTGTTTCCAAACTCAGCCCACTGAGCCCACAGCAAAGGTCACCCATCAGGTATTCCAGAGTTTTTAGGTTTGTTCTTTTTAAGTAAAAATTTCATTAACTGATCTTGGTCTTTGGGTTCTGCTTTTAATTTGGCACTTCATGGAAAGATTTAGAAAGTTTTTCTTTGAAGTTCATTATGTTCCCTCTCCTTTATTTTTCTAGTCCTATAATAGGAGGGAAAAAAATCTTTATTTCTCCTTCTTTGGAAGAATGTCTTAAGCTTTAATCACTTAATCATTGTTGCAAAAAAATTTAAGCCTGCATCTGTTCTTAATTTTCAAATAAACAGTAAGATGGCAAAGATTTCAAATCAAAATACTTGTATGCAGATCTGAGGAACAAAACCTAGATCTCCCTTGTGGCTCAAAGTGCATCCCCTTCTAGCACCTAACAGCTCAGTGAGCTACTGATCTATGCCCTGCACATCCCAGTCAAACAGAGGGTAAGGGAAGCTCTCAGCTCACCTGCTGTTGGTACTGACAGGTTTACAGCAGAAGCCTCATCACTGCAGGTTTTGTCTCTCCTAACTGCTACAGAGCCCACAGTGAAACATTTCCCAAGGAGCAAGAGCTTGTGTGGTTCCATAAGCACAGAGAGAGCAGACAGAAAGCCTTTCAGGAAAGCTATTCCAGAACAAACAAACCAAAACAACAACAAACCCCTCACCTCACTACATAATTCAGCACAATCACTCCCATTTCTATTAAGAACTGGAAATATTCTTTTAAAAACCCCAGAAAAATCTCCAGAGCTGAAGGATAGAAAAATTATTGTAGTAATTAACACTCCTAAGAAGAAATTCAGGTTTCTAACCAGAGGTGTTCAGTGCCAGTTTGGTATCCCTGACTTAGCAGGTAAGAGACAAGACCATGTAAGGAGATGCAGCCTTCTGGAGCCGGGGCTGAAAGCTAAACAAGAACTGCAGTAGCTTCTAAAAAATGCATTAGACTAACCATAAAGGATGAGATTTGGCTGCTTAACATCAAATGGCTTTATACAAAAACAAAACAAAAGAACCTTTGTGCACAAGGCTCACTTCCAGCCATTAGAAAGTTTTTATGATCCTAATGCAGGGAAAAAAACCAAGCCCCTTTTGCTTCACACAATTACTGTTGCTCAGGCCCAGTGAAATAAGTACTTAGGAAAATGAATGAAATTGTTGCAAGGAGATTGATGATCACTGTTTCATGTCTACTTGAAGCCTGTACAAGCCTGTCTTGTTGTTGCCATAAATGTGTGTTCCCAGCACACACAGCATCCCCTCCTCTGCCCTGGCATCAGGGTCTGTAGCAATACAATGAAATCAATCCAAATTCTGATTTCTGCCCTCTCTAAGCCAGGTTTAGCCTGGATTAGGTTCCTGAGGTGCCTGCTTGGCTCAGCTACAGGAATGCACATACTCAGGCAAAGGAGGTGTCAGCATGGGCGGCAGGGTAAGAATCCTTCCTCAAAATGACAGTCTAGAAAGCTGCAGTGAAAGCACACCCAAAGCTGCCCCCGTGCAGCTACTCTCTGTACAAGTCCCATTCATGCTCTGAACTGACAGAGTACAAACTCTCCCTTGTCCAGAGGCTGCTCAGAGACAAGGCTGTAACCACACGTGCCCAGTAAACCCCTGTTCCTGTTCCCGGGAAGAGGAGGCCCAAATCAGACAGCACCTTCAGCTCAGCAGCCTGGCTGCACACAGGAATGCACTGTCACACACCGGGGACACTCACAGCAAGGGGACAATCTGCTCTAGTCAATGGGAGCTGAGCTGATGACTGAACCTTGAATAACCATGCATGCCTGCGGTCCACAGGAGCAAACAGAGTCACTGAACTTACCCTGGTTAAAATTATACCCAGCTGTAAAAAAACCCTCAAATAACCCTGATCTGGTATGAAATGTCTCTGTGTCTTCCCCAGAGGTCTAAATGAATCTTTCACTCTGTGCCATCGCTTTCATTTGACCAGACGAGCCACTACTATGCATGGTATTGAAATATTTGTATTTAAATGCGATCTTCCTTAACTCACACTTTTTGTTTCTCTAAGTTTGTATGTAGGCCGGCCTTTAGTATTTTTTTCATGCTTAATCAAAGCCTTGTGTGTGTGAAGAGACTGCCACACAATAACTTGGTACTATCCAGCCAAATCAGAACACCCTAGGTTCAGGAAATAGAAGTATATGAAACAGATTTTACAAATCTATGACATACACATCAGAAATATTTCACAAGTGATTTGAGTTTCAAATTTTTGATTATTCTTCTTCTCTGGAAAACAATGCTCTTGACCAGATTGGCTTCAACAGCCCAGAGCACACAACACACTCTAATGCACACATACACTTATGCAGGAAAGAAAGAATTAGAGGAACTAAGAAGTCAATAGCATTCAATATCAGCTTTTAAATAGTGATAAAGAACCAAAGGAAAAGAGCGTTTCTGCACATACAGCAGCTCTACAGCACTGCAAACCCTCCCTACATCCCCTGTACTCTGAGGAAACTTCACTCCAGTGAAGTCAATGGATGTTTTGTTACCTATTGTTAAATATGATAAAATACCTCCAACAGGCACTGTTCACTTCCATGGATTTTTTTTTTGAAACACCCAAGACACACCTTTGTATTTGAAAAGAGGGGAAAGAATTCAAGTTCTCTCACTTCCTCACTCAGAAAATACTCACTGCTTGGATTAGCCACTAAATTAACTTCAGCTGTAGAGAAAATGACTCATTAAACAGAACAATCAAAAATTTCACTGAAGAGAAGGGGAGGAGGTAAGGAGAACTTTAACCTTCCTGCTCTCCTGCCAAATAAATGACATAGTAGTTTAAAAAAATAAGCAGAATGCAGTAACACTTCTTGATAAATAAGGCTTGAAACAGAAAGCGTTAGAAAGCTGAAGCAAAGGAGAAAATCAAAGCCAAGCTACAGACAACTGTAGTAGCTCTTGGAGCACTTTAATGTTAGAGCTGTACCCAAATACATCTGGAAACATTGCACAGAGCAGCAGAAAGACAGAGTTGTCTTTAAGAGGTGAATTCTTAATGTAGATCATAATGTCAGAGGTTCAACAAATAGTTAAAGTTTTGTTTGTACAATCACGCATCTGCCGGACAGCAGACACCCAGTTTTGTAATACAGCACTGGGGACAAACATGCAAGAGATTTTTTAATACAAGAACAAAAGTTCTCTTCCGCAGGCTCATCTGAATTGCTGTGAGAGCAGCAGGAAATGTTTTAGGGAAACTAATGTTTCCTTCTACCACAGCCAGTTACTTACTGAATATAGGAGTCAGATACTTATTAAATCCTCCTATAATCACTAAATTTGACTGAGAACTGGGGACAGAAAGGTGAGAACCCTGCCTGTTTCTCATATGACATCTTGGGTAACTATACCAGAACCTCTGGATGACAGCTGTCTGAAGCCATTACATATATTTTTCATTTTCACCTGAAAATATTTCCCACATTTATATGACCTTATCTGAACTAGAAAGGCTAATTTGTCAGTGTGGATTTGGGTTTTAGCAGAAAATGTTTGTTTGAGAAGATGACTAACACAGACAGCTAAACTAGCACCAATACTAAAGCAGCAAGCACAAGGCAGTAAAAGATGTCTTTTCTCAGACACAGACTACCTAAACCAAAACAAACCATAATTGAGAAGTGGGGTGTTTTCTAACAGCATAAATACACTTATACTGCACTCCTACTTCAGAGCAGCAGCTCCAGGGTGAGTAAAGAAGCAAACCCACTTGGATAAACGCTCTCAGATTCTCACTCAGCACACCTGCAAAGACTCCCCGGGCCAAGGGACTGATGCTGCAGCTGGTCAGGATCACAGCTCACTGAAGGCAGTTTCACAGTGGACAGTGTGAGACAGCTCCTGCAGCAGGCAGAGGCAGCAGCAGTGTGGGCCAAGACAAGAGTGGTTTCAAGGGCAGTGTAAGGCAATAATCACATAAGGTATTCTACTTGTACATTTGCTGCCTGAAAGAATATAGCAGATGAGGTTTCACAGTTGGTTTTAACCAAACTAGGGACTAGCTGCTGTCTAGAGAAATGGGTCTGGGTTTCCTCCTAAATACATTTCCAATAACTCTCCAGAGGAATACAGGTTCAAGGAGACATAAACAACAGCGTGGCCCTTCATTTCTTTAAGCTGATGGCAAACCTGTGTCCTACATTCTGCTTCTGAAGTGCAGTGATTGCCTGTACTTATTGCAGCTCTCCTGGCCTTAATTCTCTCAGATGAACCTGCATGGACTGAGCCCAAGGAATCAGAACAGAGGAAGTCACAACAGTAAAAGCTGCAACTATCAGCCAAGGAGATGCAGATAAAGCCAGGGAACTGAATCCACAGTGACTTGTATCACTCTTGACTTCATAAAACCAAAGCAAAACCTTTCAAAAAGTTACAATGAAGAATAGTAAGAAGCTACTACAAGAGTGCATCAGTTAAATAGATTGGAAAGTCCTACAAGTAACAGGAGTCCTGTAATGCAAAGGCTACCATTACATGTTCTGCATTTCTCTTTTTCCTATGTACAAAGCAATCCTGCTAATAGTCCTTTGCTTTTACCTTCAACCCAAATGCAAATGATGAAATGTGACCCAAATCTATGATTAACATGACAGGAGTTGTTTGATAAAGGAATAAAAGCTGATGAGCTACTCTAAGAAACACAGAAGTAAACAAGCTTGAATCAAGACAGATCAAGCATCTCACCAATCTTCAGGAGAAGTAGTTTTGGAAAAGATGAAATAACCAAGGTAGAAGATATACTAAACATTGAATTACAGATCATTCTGTAACCCTTTAGAGCTAACTCATTATTATAGCGAATTAAAATTAATGGGGACTTATTATTAATTCAAACAGAACAGTGTAATAACAGCTTCCAGAAAAAGAAAGGAAAACAGACTGTTAAAGGGACACATTCTAAATTGAGGTATGCTGCCCTAGTCCCACCAACCTCAAGAAGGTACAGAAATTTACATCAGTTGGAGATTCCTCCCTTTCCACACCTAGGTGAAAAATAATTCATAGCCCATTCATGCAGAAGGGTCATTCAAACCTTCTTCCAAAATATGCCTACACAAAACTTACTAACACGTTATATGTTAGAGAAATTTTTCCTCTAACAATTCTTGGCACATCAACGCTTTGCACTGCTGCAATACCACAATGTTATCAGCACAAGGCTTCATTCATACCTATGTTTAAAATTTTATAACAGCCTATCAAGCTAAGAGATTATGAATCATTCAAGCCATTAAAGTCCAATTACATCAACCGAAATCTGAGATTCCCGGCATTATTCCAATTTCTCTTCCTGCTCACTCAGCCCCTGTACCCCTTTCTACACAACTTTCCCTTTTCTAACCTTGTGAAACTCCTCTTACAGAAGACCCAGGAGCTGGCCAATTTACACAGCATGCCTGTCACTCTCACCCTTCAATACATTTAACCACCACTTTTCTGTGCTTGTGGCTTTGCCCTCTCCTCTCCCCCACCCAACTTCCTATCAGTTCATGGACTGTCTGCTCCTCCGGACCAGGAGACATCCTGTATCCAGGTCCCTTCTTTTACCTACCCTTCATTTCTGCATGATTATATCAGTTCAAATACATTTAATTATCATGTACATACTGACACAGCTTCACGGTGGATTGTTTCAAATTAAAGTGATTCAAATAATCAAAATTAGATTAGCAAATGAGGAAACTTTTTTTAATGTCCTTAATGGTCATTCTCAAACACCAATAACCACTAAATCATGACAATCGGCACTATAACCTTTTAATTTAGCATTTAATAGCGTCCCTAGTTAGATAATACTATTAGTGTATATTTATGCAGATTCTTGACATGAAATTAATGACTAGCATAGGTCACTATTAGTATTTAGTAGCTGAATAAATTTTATATTATGACTTTTCAAGCTCTGTTTGAATGAAAAACAGGATGAAAACTAAAAAATCCCTGAACACCCAATGAAGGTACTTAACAAAATAAATGTTGCATTTAAAGACAATTTTTTTCTTTTTTTTAAGCCTCATGTCTCTTTAGTAGGTGAAATGGAGTGAACTTGGCAACCCTGAAACTCAAATTTTCTGATTTAGTTCTTTGGGGTTTTTTACCAAAAAAAAAAAAACTTAAGAAAGGAAAGCTGTTTTCCCATCTTTTCCGTTGATCTCATTCAGTTTTGAATAAACATTAGGCTACTCCCACTAAAATGAAAATAAATTTCTTTGGGTATCTACTGAAGTAGCTGCTGTTCTCAGAAATGAGGTTTTAGCACTTCAAACCCCACTCATGTTCACTAGAGCAATGGGTTTATTTCCTCTAAACATTTGGTAGTTACACTGAGTGAAAGTTCTGTCTTAATTTAGGTAGTATTAATATACTACAGCATATTTAGTCCTGAATACAGGTTTATTTTTGAGAAAGCAAGACAAAAATTACTTCAACCTGAACCACCCCACTTTCTCAACCTCAGCTTGCCTCCTCCAGGGATGTGCTACCACCACCTCAGGGTAAAAACAGAATTTAAAAGAAAATGTAAATATTTGTTTTCTTCCTGGGAAAGCACTACATAGGAAAGAGGGGGAAAAGAAGGGATGTGCTTATGGGGAATTGCATCAGTATAATTAGAGAGTTTTAGCAAGCTAGTAAACATCTAGGCAATCCCTTCACTCTAAAGGGTATTTCCTAATTGAAAATATGCACCCTATTTTCCAGAGCCTTCCTGCTGAAGAAACATCTCACCACTGCTGCCCAATTAGATCAAATTGGGTGGCTGGCTCTTTTTGTTGTGTGCATGATAATACAAAGCCTCTCCAAGTTCCCGCTCAACAAAGGCTCGTGTGAAACAGGCTTTGAAGACACAATAACATTCCTCTCGCAAGTTTCAAGCCCGGGGGCTAAAAGCACCAAGTAACTATTCATTCTTCCATCTTGAGACACATTCCTAACCTAGTTCAAAGGCCTGAAAAAACATGCCCTAGCTACATGCCTGCACACCTTCAGCAGGGCTTTTCCCGTCTATCAGAGCCGGATAGAGAAAGAACTTTCACACAGACAAGAATTAAATACATTTGAGAGATTTGTTTCACTTTTAAGAACTCTAAAATTGTTTAAAGGATTCAAGACTGCCTTGCATATGAATTGATCAGCTCTGTTAATCCATTGAAGAGTAAAGTTCACCGTTTACATGTTTAAAGTACAATGTTCACAGGTTCTTCAACTTCTGCTCCCGAGAAGCAGCTGTGGGAGGAGGGAGCGCACAGCAGCTGGGAAAGGACAAGGGATGATTTGGAGCTGTTTGGCTTCCATCACTGCTCTTCCATTTAGCTTCATCTGCCTCTGCTTTGATCTCAGACTGGTAAGATCGATGTAAATCACACATGGCTATCCACTCATATCGAGATATCCAAGGCATTCAAGAACATTATGCATCATGTTCACAAGATGATGACAAAGTCAACAAAATACAAGATTATTTCCAAAATACTGACACTGGAACAAATATTAACTTTCAACAAGAAAACATATTTACAGCTTTCAACATGCGGCTTCCTAAACAACCTACATTCTTCTTTATATATTTTATTTTGCTGTTCCTCAGAAATCTGAATGCCATTATGTGTAAAATGAGGAAATATAAACATCTACTAAAGAATAGGCTAGCCTAACTGCAGTTACCATGTCATGGTATGGAACCAGCACACAAACAGTGGAGCAGGCAGCTGGGCTCAAGGCAGCCAGGTGAGACCCCCTTGGCAGGAGGGCAAGCTGCTCACATCTGCCCAAAGCTCTTGCAGGACCCCACCCCAGATGTACCAGCCATTCTGCTTTTTGGGACTCCCAAACCACACACAGGAGATAAAAAGTCTCCTTTGTCTGCAATAGTTTTCAGTACACCTAAACTAAGGTTTCCTTACCTGTATTCCATTTTATATCTACAATCAAGAAATTAGCTATATAGTACTCCTGATTTTCCCATTTTTAAAGAGAAACATTTTTTTTATTTTGTAGTTTCGTTGACACTATTAAATAAAGAAAAATGAACTGTCATCTGCAACAGAGAAAAGTGGACCAAATGCTAAACATACTGTAACATAGTAAAGCATGAAGGGAAGGTACAGTGTGACCACGCTTTGCAAGCAAAGAAGAGAAAAAGAGAAACAGGGTGAATGTAACAGGTCAAAGAGAGGCATATTTTTTAATTTCAACAATGTTGTTTCCACCTCTCTAAAATATATTTTGTCCTCCTAAAGATTTCACTTTCCCCAAATGAAAATGGTTCAGTTTGAATTTATCGGTGAATATAAATTCAGTTAATTTATCATATGCCGAGTATTGCTCATTTTTTCCTTCATGTAGCCATGGTACAGATCTTTATTCCCATCAAAACAAGGAATGCAGTACCTTACTGACATCTCAGAGTCATTTTGAATCCTGTGGCAAGCTGAGCTGCCCCACCTCTTCCAAGGACTGAGCAGCTGAGCTACCTGCTGTTGGTCATTTCAGGAAATACAACTGTACTATGAAAGGAAAATTTTTGTGGATAAATTCCGTAATAGGAAAAAAGTAAGATAACATTGTCTTAGCCTCAACTAAGCAAACAACTTGTTAGTTTATGTCCTCATTATTATATAACATTCTGCTCCATAAATGCCCCATTTGCTATTTTGAAACAACAAGTAATTCAGAAATTGCGATGAATTGCAAGAGAGGAATCACTAATTAGAACAGCACAAACTTTTCTGAGGAAACGAAAATTAATCCCATTTTTCAGAGACCACACAGCCAACACCACCATCACTCACCTAAAATGCCTGCGTGAGTCAGAAGTGGAAGAGCCACCATCAGCAAAGCACCCAGCCTTTATTTCCCTGAGCATCACCACAGAGACCATTAAAAAACACATCGTGCTATGGAGGGAAGGCCGCAGACTTTACCAGCCCTATGACATGGCAGGCACAGCAAAGGACACCTGTTCCTTCTCCAGAAAAGAGAAGAGCTCCTGTATTTCTCCTATTTTAATATCTATTACATGATAGAAGGCTCTAGCATCACAGCTGACAGTGGCTCCCAAACACCTTGTCAATCACTTGCACAGGAACCATCAAACCAAACTGGGAATTACTGGAAGACCACTGTCTCCTCGCTCCAGCAATTTTCAAGGAATTTCAGCCAAGTGCCCAAGCATCACTTACTTGGACACCAGCACTCCCCTGCAGCACATACAGAAGGCTTCCCAGCTCTGAGTTTGTCTCTGAAGCCAAAACACCTCCCCTGTCACTCATTTCCTGCTCTCTAGGTGTTAAAATTCTCTTTTCTAACACAGCAATCTTCTCTTCAAAATGAAGGCCAGTTGGCTGGAGATTAATTACCATCCAGTGCTTTAATCTAACAGATTCCCTCACTGACACACATCAGCTGTCACTTGAGGTGTCTGCATCTCTCACACAGCCAGGGAAGCTCAGGTCAGACCTGGAACAAGTCACAGCTCCAGCCATGGAGCTCCCCACCTCCCTTTCACTCCTTTGCAGTCACTCACAAACTGATGAGCACAAGAGCCCAGGTGAGATTGTGCTGTAAGAGGAGAAACAAACTCAATCTTCTACCTCCCATGTACACTTCTTGAGGTTCTTTTACTCTCTCAAAGACACACAGCGCTCAGCACAGCATTTACATGAATGTTACTGGTGATGTAAGATGTGCAGTGTCTTGTGAGGAGGGTGACAGGAGGGTTTGTTTTGGTTTGTTTTCAATTCCACAGTTCCATGAAGTAAGGACAGAAGGAACCCATACAGTCAGACTGGCTTAGTCTCCTCCACTGCAGCTTCAAGCTCTTTATTCCTTCAGGGAACTGTGTGAACTGTGCCACTGAAGGAAAGCTCTCATGCACAAACAAGTATTTTATTGACTGGCAAATCCAGCTTATGGAGTTCCTACCCTATAGTTATGTCTTTATAAGTATTTGTGCACCACACTGAAAGCCAGATCGCTGAAACTAGGCAGGAACCAAGGCTGCTAGTTAATTCCTATTTTTTCTATTCACACAGATTCTGTATTTCAAAGAAAGCATGTGCAGTCCTTAGGTGCCCTAGTGGTTAAAAATGTCCAGCCTACACAGACTGGAGGGGATGGGCTGAGGCAGAAGAAGAAACACAGTCAGTTAAAGCTGTAGATGTTCCCAGACTCCACACTCCTCCCATTATATAACACACATCATCAGAGTTCAAATGTGCAAGTACATTTCACCAGCTCTACTAGCTGTAAAGTGCACAACGTCCTCCTGAAGCATATCTTATTTGAAAATTTAACAGGTCATTTCTTCCACATTCCCAGCTTCCAAAAAAAAAAAAAAATAGAATTTTACAACAGCTGACAAAATGTACACAGGTAAATCTTCTGTGATACTCCATGGAACAGTACATTTCACCTTCTAGCTCAGGTGCCTGACACCAGATCTTCTAACTAGATTTCCAAATTATTACAAGCACTTGAACACACACAAACTTCCAGTGTCTCATCTGCCTGATCAAAAATTACTCTGAAGAAAATACACTTCACAATTACCCAAGGTTAAATCTCTAATAATAGTCTTCAGAGAACATGACCTAGATATGTCAAACATGATCAGAGACATATATCAAGACATCCTTTAGTTAGTTAAGAGTGCCAGGCTTATTTAAATCTCCTTTATCTGTTCACACCTTGGCTTTTGTTAAATTTCGCATCATTTCTGTAAACAGAGTGTAAAGCTGTTAAACTTGTGAATTTTTTTTAAGTTACCAATGTCTCTTCTTTACTATCTCTGTTTCATGTAGTCAAAATAATAATCACCATTTATCAAAGCCCCAGAATTATGTAAAAATAAATAATGCTATTCACTTTTATGAACAGCTACTCTAATACATCAGATCATGTACAGATGACCAAAAGCCAACTTTAACCATTCTGACAAGTTGGGAATTCAGACATATTTGTCAATATTAATATATTTAAGTTGCAGCTCTTACCACAAAATGAAAACCACATCTGCTGTAACAAGCCACAACAGCTTTGGCATTTGAAGTTTTCCTTTACAATATATTCTTAAAATTAAAGAAAAAGTAAGAGAATCTATACTTACTAATCCATAAGACAAATTATTAAACTAATGAACCCAAAATCAAATTTATTACTGTCTAAGTAGTAGAGTGTAAAGAACAAAATGCTGCAGTTACAAAAATCTGTGTGAAAATAGTCCTCCTTTTATTGTATGTATTTTATAAACGCAAGGGGTTTTAATGTTAAAATTCACTTGTTCTTATTTATCTTGTACTTAATTAAGATTTGTATCTGTGGTTTACTGCTGTGGTTGTGACAGGGATACTACAAGGAAAAGAATTCAGGAAAGAAGAGCTGGAGGTAAATTCTGCTTGCCTTACTAAGCAAATCATTCTGTTAAAGTCAAAAAGAATATCCAAATACTATTAAAAAATCCCATTACAAATAAGGAATCTATGTGCTTACTAAGCAGAGTGTCCATCCCTGTAATAAAAAATTTAAAAAAAATACAGAAGGAAAAACACCTTCAGCAAACTGCAGCACTATGCAAAATTGAGACCTCTAGAACAAACACTCTGTGTATTTCCAGGCTCTCCACATTTCTCTAAAGTCATCCTCAAACTTTCCAGTATCACCATCCCAGTTCCCCCCACACCACAAACACCTTGCAATTCTCTCTACCTACATCATCCACACAGTTTCTGTGCCCCCAGAGTAACTTCTCTCTCACTTCCATCTCTTTCCCATACCAGTTTCTACCAGTGCTGCCCAGCCTTTTCCTCAGGTTCCCCATTATCTGTGTCAGCAGCCCCCAGTCTCTCCTAGCCACAGCACAGGTCCCATGAACAGCTTTCCCCTCCTTCTTCCTCTCATCTCTTAAGGGTGTTCCATAACTCAGTCAATCAAGCACAATAATTAGTTTTCACTGAAACTTGGCACAGAGGTTAAACCTAAAATCAAACTTGTTTTTTGAAAATAATATCTATTTCTCTTCCATATCACTGGACACCAAAATTATTTTTAAAGCTTATGTGACTTTATTCATGTAATAATCGGTACTGAACAGATTCAGTTTCAGAGCTTCAATAAACTGGGAAAAACCCCCCAATTTCTTCACAAACAAGCTATTATACAATTACTTGCTCAAAAGAATATTCAAGTACACTTACTTTCATTACTTGCACTCATGTATTTAGGAAGTCATGAAAATTGTACAGTCCTAATGAATATAAAATTTTAGCTATCATAAAATATTCCTGAAACAAGGCAACATGCTGAAGATATTGGTCAAATAACATCCCCATTCCTAAGCTGCTTGCTGCATTTTAAGACCTGTAATTCTCTATTTACAAGTGTTATCTAAGGAAATTTATGATCTCCTTACAGTTGCTATTAAAAATCAGCATCATCCTCCCCTGCAATGTCCTGTTTCATTATCAAATTTAAACCACATTCAAAAACCAGTTTGAACATTAACTAAATGGGAAAACCATGTGCTAAAGATGTCCAGGTAGTACCTCATAATCATATGAATTTGTTTATAAATCATTCTGTTTCAGCTTTTAAGCCAGGAAAACAAAAGAGAAACACCTAAACCCATTAATTATAAGCCTGTGGTCTTGTTAAACAGGAGAACTGCAAATATGCAAGTATGTGGAGACACAGGCTCAATTTTGGCAAATAATTAGATATGGGGGAAAAGTGGTGTGTGCATACAGTAAAAAATGCACTGTTTTGTCTACAGTTATACCCACAAAGCATGAAAAACTTTCATAACATGCTGGTATTTACTTTGGTGCTGGCCCAGAACTACAGAAACTTCTGTTCTTCAGTTTGGGAAACAACACGCCCCTAGAAACTTAATTTAACTGTACAAGTCTTGTTTTGGCACCCTTGTGGCTCTCTTCCAACTCAGGATATCCTATGATTTTATGAATTGCTGTGTTTCTGTTGTTTCACATTCCGTTTTTAACTTGAGAAAAAGAACACAACTATTGAAAACTATGAAAAAAATAAATTTAAAAAGCAAGCAGAGTCTCAACAAAAATAAAACCCAGGTACACATGAGTCATTTTCTGTTTACCATCATGTGTATTTTCATGAGAACCACACAAAGGTTTAGCTCTACCCTTAGAAGTGTTTTGCTTTAACTGGATACAGGCAAAAGGTCTAACAACCCTACAGATGCCCTTGTGCTGAATTCCCATTGTACTGTTTTCCATTTTCTTACATCACCAAAAAGCCCCAAACCACCCATGCAGTGGGTGAAACAGTCAGCATCAAAGCTAGAGTGAGCCAAGTTACCACTTGCTTACACTACACATATTCTATTTTGTGTTATTAGCATTTACATTCAGGAGTTCTCAGAGTCATCAACAAAATGGAAATGAAGCTTTGAAGTTTTGGAGATCAAAGCAAGATACCTGGATTCATTCTACTATCCTGCTACAGCATTTCCTGTTTCTCCAGAGCCGACATCTAATGGTTTCCTTTTTGGAATATTTTTTGACTATATACTGAGAACATGAGCTATCAGCATTTCAAAACCCCTGCCCATCTGAGGAGCCTTCTCACAGCTACCCCAAAAGCAGGACCCACAGCACATCCACAACATCTGCTCACCTGTTGTCCTGGGGTTGTGTGCAGGGGTTTGGTGGGCTACAGGGGGGTTCCTCTGAGAAGCTGCTGAAGCTTCCCCCATGTGTGACAGAGGCACTGTCACTCAGCTCCAGGATGGACCTGCTGCTGGCCAAGGCAAGCAGTGCCACCAACAGTGGCAGCACCTCCGGGATTATGTATTTAGGAACAGGAAAAAAAGCTGCAGACCTGCAGCCAGGGAGAGGAGTGAGGGTATCTGAGAGCACTGTGGATACAGGACATTGCTCTGCGAAGGAAGTAGCAGCAGGGACAACATGCAGTGAACTGGGCAAAGCCCCCATTCTTATGCCCCTGTGCTGCTGTGGGGAAGAGGTAGAGAAATGGGGAGCAAAGGTAAGCCCAGAAGAAGGGAGGGCTGGGGGGAAAGGGTTTTAAGATTTAGTTTTTATTTTCTATTATCCTAATCTGATTTGATTGGTAATAAATGAAATTAATTTGCCCAAGTTGAGTCTGTTTTGCCCATGACAGTAACTGATGAGTGATCTCTCCCTGCCCTTATCTCAACTCATGAGCTTTTGTTATATTTTTTTCTCCCCTTCCAGCTAAGGAGGAGAGTGACAGAGTGGCTCTGGTGGGCACTTGGTGCCTAGCCAGGACCAACCCACTACATCTGTGCATGCAGAACTCTGAGCAGAAGGAAAACACCTCAGGGCTACCCTGCTCTCTCCCCTCAGTTTTTCCATGTCATGGGCTGGTGTTTCCCAGCACAACTTGGCAAC
This sequence comes from Cisticola juncidis, assembly GCA_013400215.1. Classification (NCBI taxonomy): domain Eukaryota; kingdom Metazoa; phylum Chordata; class Aves; order Passeriformes; family Cisticolidae; genus Cisticola; species Cisticola juncidis. The sequence continues at coordinate 2,791,658 of VXBR01010920.1, forward strand.
TGCAGCAATGCAGAGGTAAAAGTTTGGGCAGGGGAGCATACGGAACTGCACTGAAACTACAGCACTTCTAAGAGGAAAAAAGAAGAGAGCTAGGGCAGGGTCAGCTGTTTGGAAACAGCCAGGAGTTTTCAAACAGTGGAAGGCAATGGGATTGGAGTGTGCAGAGGAATGCCGTGGGTGAGAGAGAAATGTTTTTCAATTAAATTTGGGAAACAACATGATTATTTCAGCCAGTATCTTTAACGTTAGGAGAAATAATTACATTTAAAAGAGATTAAAAATATTTCAGAATCTAATGCCTGAACAACTTGGAGGCAGCTGGCAGAGAAGAACAGGGAAACGGGGAAAAGGACAGGAGTTAGCTAGTTTGCACCAAAGCAGCAACAATCATTTTACTGTTAGGAGATGAATAGACAGCATCTGGGGTTATTGTCTTGTACATGCCAACAACAGAAAATTCCAGAATGGATAAAACAAACATTATCCAGATAGTTTTGGCCTTTGGGATGGGGTGGAAGATTGTTCTATGGAGGAAAAAAAAGAAGCATGTGCAGTCCCTTTGCCACTTCTGAGATTAGAAGTGTAAATAATAACCCATGAAAGAGAGGGAGAGTAAAGAAAGAGTACTTAGTGCAGCCTTCCCCAGCCCTTGTTCTGCTACCTGCAGCTTCACCTTTCCCTTCCCAGCTCCAGATGTTTTGTTCTCTCGGCTGTATCTGCAAACACACCAAGCAGCTTTTCCTTCATCTTTCACTTTCTCAGACACCAACAGGAGAAACCACACCACAACCTCCCCACTCTCTGCTGCAGCCTGAACAGCCTCAGCTGCCAGAAGGAGCACAGGGGAAGCTGGCCAGGGAGGCACAGCCTGCTCTGCTGCCCGCTGGGAAAGGCAGGCAGAGCTTTGGGAACTGCAGCACCCACACTGCATGAGGAGTTTTCAGGTGAACGGCTCAGCTGAAGGTGCTCAGCAACTTTTTCAGGCATGTGCAAGCAGCCCCATAAATCACTCAGCTCCAGACAGGTTTTCTTAGGAATGGCATAAGGTACAACCTTACATGGAACAAGTCTCCTGCCAAACCTAAGTTTTACCTCCAGAAAATATGTCAAAAATATCAAAAAAGGTAAAAAAAAAGTTGAAAAATAGCCATAAAATGGTTTGGTATGAACGAAATGTTGTGTTTCTTTCCTTAGCACAATCAAGAGATGAACTAGTCGGGCTGAATTTTGCAAGGGAAGTTTCAGTTGATGGCAAGAAATCTAGCCTGGGAAATAGGAGTCCCAAGGGTTAATGTCTGAGAAGGCTACAAGCAAGGAACAAAACATCATAGAAGGGAGAAGGAACAGCCGTGGCTCAAATTATCCATATAATTACAACCTGATTCTTCCCCTGCCTCCCAGAAGAAGCTAGTGCCTCCTCAATCCAATCCTAATTTTTGGAAATAAGGACAAACTTCAAATAACAATTACTCTATTACACTCTATTTTACACAATGCTGCCCCTAAAAACATCTACATAGTCTTTTTCAGTTCTTATATCAGGTCTTCCACACCCTAATCTTTCACTGAACAGCGTAATCACAAGTATAACACCACCATGGAGAGCACTGCCACAGCTTTTATGTTAAAGATGACACACAGGTCAACTAAACAGGTTGTCCACAGCAAAAGGAAAGCAGCACATTTGGAAAAAAGCTGTGTAAGCAAACATTTATGACACTGCTTCCTGCCTTCTCATACCCTTCACATAGTCTTTATTTACTCACACACTGACCAAGGATCTTCTCTCACACCTACTCCAAAGTCTCAGCACTGCACAGGTGGGAGGGAAAAGTGATGCTCCCAGCAAAGTGACTTAACTGCAGAACATGTATCCTCTGGCAAAAATCCCTCCTGAGGAATTCACAACACCAGCTCTGTCCTAAGCAGATATGGATTCCCAGGGTAACAAGAGCCACCTGCAAAAATAGGGCTCTTGCAAGCACATGCCAGAACTGAGAAAAGGTGTGGTTGTGTAAATCTGTGTACAAATAATGTATGGTGACACTCAGCACAGTCCTACCAGCCACAAAAGTTACCATTTCCTACCAGTTACCACTTGAAGACTGGCAATATTTGCACTGATCTTAAGTCCCACCTCAAACTTTCAAATTAACTTGGTATTCATAGGTCACATAAGACTAAGACTCAGTATTGCTTTGTTCTAATGAGCAATAGCAGCAAGTGCCAAGCAGCAAATGTGAAGAGACTGTTTTGCTTTTGTTTAGGTTATAAGCATGCAAAACATCTAAAAATGAAAAACATATGATCCCAGGCATCACACCAACACCAGCCCTCAATGTTCCCTTCAGCACAGCCAACGGGTAACACAAAGACTGAGATGATGCAAAGAGTGGTATGAGATTCACCCCCTAATGTCATTGCATATATTCACAGCAACTACCTAAACTGCTGTGATTGCTGCTGCTCAGGTATGCAGGAAACTGTTAAAATCGAGTGACAAAACTTACTAGACAACTATCTGTCAGTACTTGCCTGCACCAAAACAGAACAGGCTTCACCTTTCCTGAAAGGACTTACGCAGGTGCGCTGTACTTTGTGCGCTCTGAACAAGATACATTTTTCTGTGCTGCACGGAGTTCCCACTCAGCAGAAACCTCACACGGCTGCCAACAAGGCTTCTACTCATCTTACATGTCTGTAATCAACGTGCAACAGCCTGGAAGGAGTTTTACCCGAATTAAAAATTAAAAGCTTCAGAAAGAAACAGAACGCATTAGTTGATGCCAAAATCATCGTTCATAGGGCTCATTCCTTGTGCTGTTTGTAACCCTGTAGCAGGTGAGGGACAGGCACACAGTATCAACTGAAACACACGTGATAGATACAATCCTCTGAAGGCTTTGAAGTCTGTGTTCAAACTCAGAGCTCCTTCCAACACAAGAGAATTGACACTGGTCACAGCCCCGTGAGGCCTCCCAGTGATGATTGTTGACCAAACCAGGATTACACTGGGAGTTTCCTGTTTCCAGGCCAATAGTAGGAGGGAGTCGCTTTCACACCCCTCTCCCACACACTTCCAAAGCACTGCTAGTTCTGAGAAGTAAAAAAACGTGGCAACACGGTAAGCACTGTATTCCCGGCTGCACAGGAGCATCCAAAGCTGCTTGGGAAGCACTCCACAGCCCGTGCAGGTGCCACAGGGGTGACACCCGCAGGGATGCTGCACTCCTGGACCCTTCTGCCGCTAAAACATGCTGCAGTGAGGCCAAAAGGCTCAATGAAACCAACCCAAGCCGTGGCTGCCCCGGGGAACCATGCCGCCAGCCCCCAGCCCGCGGGAAGGCACCGGCAGGAGCAGCCTCGACCCCGGCCCCAGCCCCCTCCCCGCGGGCGTTCCCCTCCCCGAGCGGAGCCGCGCCCCGTCCCGCCCCGGCTCACCTTCCCCGGCGGGAGCCCGGCTCCTACATCTCCTCCCGCTTCTGGAAGCTGATGCTGGCGTACGCGCTCAGATCCTCGCCACAGTGGCCACTCCCACGCTGCTGGCCCGGGGGCTTCGGCGGCAGCGGCTGCTTCGCCTCGGTGGGGGCGTGCGGGTGGTGGTGGCGGCGGTGGCCGCAGTCCCTCACCAAGTCCAGGTCGATGTAGTTGAGCCCGTTCTCCAGCGCGGGCGCGGCCCCCG
>VXBR01010920.1:2799547-2913458 GCA_013400215.1 Cisticola juncidis
TCCGCGCTGAACCGAACCGAGGTGCAGCGGAGTGGCCGTGCCGGTGCCGGACGTGCCGCGCCCGCAGCGCTGCCCCGGGCCCGGGAACAAGTGCGGAGCGCCGCGGCCCATCCGCCGCTCAATGCTGCCCTCTGCGGGACAGCGCAGGGCCCGGGCGGCCTGCGGGCCGTGGCCTCGGGTGCGGGTTTGGGACGCTTTCGGTGGTCCCTGGGCCGCTTACGGTGGGTGGCCCGGACAGCCTGAGAGGGCAGCGGGGCTGCCCTGAGCTGGCACTGCCCTACCCGAGCAGACTGATTGCAGCTGGTCAGAGGAGAAAGCGCCACAGCAGGGATCTCCTCTACTCCTCAGGTTAAAATTAAATACAAAATTATACTCTCGTTTGGATTTGTGTAGGTCTAAACACGGGATAAAGAGGTTGGAGGTTTTTCTAATACATCTGCACTACAAAATTTGCTGCTACTCAGATCGTGGTCGTACAATTATTTGAGAGGAGCAATTACTTGGTCAAAAGGTGAAAAATTCCCCTGAAACAGTTGAAACACGTGGAGAACCCAGAAAGGACAACAGGCAGCAGCACGAACCACCCTTACATATTATCCTGTAGAAAACACCATAAAGCACAGAATTGTTTAAGGGTGTTTGCCAAATGCAAGATGAAAATTTCTAATGCAAGAGTCTAGCTGGTTAGGAGTGAGAAAAAAATACAGTTCATGGTGTAAAGTAACGTATCATCACCTTGTTCTTTCCTCTATACTGTAGCTCATCATGTCAAACACAGATATTTATATTGAAAAATAGATCTGTTATACATACCTGCAGATAAAGATTATACAAAGTAAGTGTATTTCTATACTCCAACAAGTAGGACAAGAAATTGCTCCCCCAGCCCACACCATGGAGCTGTGGGATAGAATTGCAGCCCCAAGGCATGTTAAGATCAGCTATTGTGGCTGTCATTAATGACAAGGTATGTTTTGTGAGAAGAGGGCACGCTCCATGGCTAAAAAGTCCTGTGGCAGGAGGATAGCTCCTAAACCTCTTTTCCCTGCCCTTCACAAGCACAGGAATGCATGTTTGTGCACAGACTGTATGTACTACATTTTAAATAATTTGCACATAGTAGGTGAGGTTATTAATCTTAAATAATAACTTCTATTTGCTCTGCCCCATTCTTTCTCTTGGCACACTATTCCACTGATGTGCACTCAAGTGGAATGATCTCTTGATGGAGAAAAACCACCATCTGACTTGTATTGTTTGCAGCAGGGAACATGGATTTGAGAGTAAAAGCAGGAGACAGTCCTATAGCCATAGAATTTCTTGAGTTGGAAGATGCTCATGCAGATGATCAAGGCCAAGTCCCTTCTCCTCACAAGATTACCCAAAATTAAACCATATGACAAAGGGCATTGCCCAAACTCTCCTTGAACTCTGATAGACTTGGTGTCCAGACCACTTCCCTGGAAAGCATATTCCAGTGACCGACTATCTTTTCCTAATGTCCAATCAACTCCCCTTAACAGTTTCCTTTGTTTTATACCGTGTCCTAGCCATAGATTGTGGGCAGTCAGTGTATTTAAATGTGCTCCATTCATCCTGGGAACATTCTCTTCAATAATAGCTGATTTTGCAGATAAAATAAAATCTGGTTGTTCTTATCTGGTTATCAAGGGGATTCAGTAAATGTCCCAGAAGTGTTTTCAAACTTTATATATAGATTCATGTCCTTTGCCCAGCAGAAATAACAGGCAATAATATACTTCCAGCATATTCTGAAAACTATTTTTTAATGTTAGTTTGCACCATGCCAGACCACATCTTGGAATTGTTTTCTTGCTCTTTGAGTTCCAAAACTCTGAAGTACTGTGCTTCTCTGTGAGGTACCTAAGTGTGCACACCAGCAGACCAAAGAGAAAAATATACCCTTATTGTTTCTATTTAATCACTTCCCCTGCCTTGACCATGAGTGACTGAAAATTCAGACTTTGTAACTAATTGCAAAGGAGTTCAAACCAAGACAATTCCCTGTATAAATACCCATAGCTATCACACTACACCACTGTCTCTCTATACAAGAAATTCAGCTTCAATAAACGAAGAAGAAAAAAATTGAGGTTGCTTTTCTAGAATCCATGTCCAAATACTAAATTTCATTTCTACAGTACCCTTTGACCATCCCCCTATTCTGATCACACACCTTGGAATATATATATATACACATATATTTATACATACATATATCCATATCCATTCTCTTGGAGACAATATGATTATTTGATACAGAGAAGGGAAAGGAGTATAATACAACAGATAAGGATCAAAGTTCCTAACTTTTATCTCCCCTAGTAAGTGGTTGAAAGATTAATTTAGCACAGGGTAATCTCATGAGGCATAAAGTGCTTGAGACAATTAGTTCTCACAGTGTCTCTCCTGAACCTAGCAGAGCAGATCAGTAAGGACTGGGAGATAATCAAAACTTGTGCTTTGGTAATGCTCTGTTGGTGAAATGGCATTGCAGGTGGGCAACTGCAAGGATCCAAAAGTAACTGAAGAGGTGGGGCTGCTCTGAATTACAATGAGGGCTGGTTTCTCTTGAAGCCACCTTTACCTGTTCACATATAGATTCTCAGCTAGCTGCAAATATGAGTAAAAGTGGTAGTTAAGACTCAATATACACCCTTAGAGAAGTAAGAAAAGAAACACTGCTCATTTATCTTTTCAGGTGATTGCCATAGGCTCTTGATTTTTTTTTTCTTATTTTTTGCTTCTGCCATCAACTGCTTTTATGGCTCTTTTTTCCCAGCCTTTCTCTCCTCAGACACATCTCTATGCACTTTGTTCACTTTTCTGTGTATCTGACTTTCATTAAAATGACTTGTTATTACAATCTTCTAGATTTCTAGAGTCCACTAAAAAAATCTCTCTCACAAGGATGCAAACCAAAATAAAAAATTCCCCAAAGGTGAAGTTACATCACTGTAAGTCTCTAAGAAAAGCAGAATGGCCTTTGTTCACCACCTTCCTCCAGTGACCTTGAGGACACAACTGACCTACAAATTGCTCTCTCTAACCCCAATTCCCAGTTGCTCCTAAAATGCTTGATCTCATTTTCCACACCCAACTCTTCAGTTAAAACAAAACTATTTCTAGGCAGAATATCATGGGAAAAAAAATTCCTGACAACAGGTCAGGAAATCAAAACTTTCTGAACATTATTTTTCATTTCCTACTGAGCTGGAATGAAGTTATCCAGGAGCAGGAAGAATGAGCTGCTCTGCCAGGGAAGGGGAGCCAGGTGTCAAGGGGCAATGACCTCCCCAGTTGCAGCCCATTCGTATTGTACTCAAATAAAGCAAGCAGGGAACCCTGGTGCTTTTTTGATGTAAAATTTCTCTTACATATAAATAGAATTTCCTATATTCCAGTTTGTGGCTGTTGCATTTTGTCCTGACACTGGGCACTACAGAAGTGTGCTACAGCTCTGTGTCCATCACACCAACACAGGTATGCTCTGGGCCTCATCCCAGGGTTGAGTTGATTGCATATTTTATTTATTTTAAGCTCATTTGTAGTATTTACTTTTCTACAATCAGCAGTAAGGATTAAATTTGCCTAACTCCTCCTTCAGAAACAGTGTGGCTGTCTCTAAACTAGTTAAATCATTACTTAAGTAAACAAGATGTTGAATTTTGCTGTTAAAGGAATGGTAGTAATTTCATGATTATACATTTTGTATCACTGACTTCTACTGTCATCTCTTTGAAGCAAGCCAAGAACACATATGGAATGATTAATTAGAATCTTCAAGCATATTATATTAAATTGTTATGTTGACAGCTGTATCCCACTGTATCACAATAAAGAGAACTAGGACAGTTCAAGGTATCTTTTCTATACTTCTCCTATTAGGAATTTTTCTATCATGTATTCTCTAGCTCATGTGTAAAACACTGTTACTCATAACAGCATTTAGAGCACTTTAATGCTATGAAATATTTAAGTTCTAGTGATCAAAATGAATTCATACAGATTATATTATTTTGTACATTAGTACCTCCCTACATAGCTGTGCTTTAATTCTGTTAAAGAAGCCAGAAAAGATAAAACATCATTCCTAGGCTTTCCATCGGGGAATATGGATATCCCAACTGAAGGATCACTAAACTAACAGGAAGCTCAATAAGACTTTTGGATAATTCCCAGACTACACTGATCAACCTTCAGGTCTGCATCTATTATCTTTATATTTCCATGCTGTAATAAGTTCAAAAACTGTAGTGATGCTTCACAGATATTTTTTTTTGTGCTTTAATTCTGTCTCCTTCACCACAGACAAAATTGCCTGGAGCATGAATTTCAAAGGGCAAGTTACAGAATCTTTTATCTAATTTCTAATAAGTTTTGTCTGTGCATAGCTTAAAGCAACAGTCTCAAGCAGTTTTTGACTGAGCAAGGGAGTTTCATAGGTCCATGGAGAGTTTGGGTTTTTTACCACTGTGGCAAAGTCCACAGAGGTATGAAAATGAAAGCCAAATAGAAGGTTTTACCCATGGTTACTTGGTGACAGCAGCAGTCTCAGTCTTGTTCAGTCAACTTTATTTCATCTCTGAGGTGTCATGTTTAACCCTGAATGATAGATAAAGCAGAAGGTGATGTGCCTGCTGCTGCCCACAGTGCCATTTAACAGCTACAGAGGAAAAGGAGGAAACATGTTAATCCCTACAGGCTCCCACAGGGGTGATCCTTCTGAGGCCAGGATCCACTGCCTTTTCCCTTTTGCTGGAGAGGAGTGAAGGGAGCTGGGCTGTGCCGAGCCCCTGCTCCAGGCCAGGCCATGCCCAGGCCCTGGGCTCCCGTGGCAGAAGCACACAAAAAGCTCATGGCCTGCACACAGCCCTGCCCTGGCCACCAGGACACTGCTGTCACCAGCTGCCTTTGCTGCTGGTCCTGCACTCAGCCTGGCCTCAGGGCTGCTTACTTCTAAGCAGGATGCTCTGAAGGTGTTTGAACATGACTGACTCTCAGCTGTGTTTGTCAGGAATGGAGACTGAAAAATGGGATAACAGAGAAAAAGAGTAAGCACTGGTTTTGAGAGAAAAAGGAGATTTACTCTGGTTTTCTTCAAAGAGTTTAGCAGTGGAGCTTATCTAAAGACCCGACTTATGTCCAGTGATAGTGGGCAAAATTTATTGATTTTTATCAACCTGAGAAGACATGGACTCATTTCACAGGCTCCAGCTGTGATTCAGAATTCCTTGAGCTTTCCCTTGTGTGATATGATCAAGCTTAATCATGGCCTGCTGATCGTAAATGGAACGTACTTCCTTGGTCTCTGCTCTTTCAAAGAATTGCTGAAGGTTCAAAGAGTTGCAGAAAATCCTCCTTGCACTACATGATACTGGGCAATAAAATAGTGAGCTTAAATGCATACAGGAAAATGCAATTCTGACTTTACATATTTATTGACATGCTCCAAGCTAGTTACAGCTACTTTTGAAGATGGTCTTGGAATTGTAAGAGTTAACTCTTTAAAAACAAAGCAAATAGAAGATTAGAAATTATGTAAAGGGGAGAACAAAATAGAGAACTTTTTTTTTTCCACGCACAACTTATTGTGCATCTTGCCCTTGCCTACTGTGGAAAAATTCTACTTTGTGGACTTGAAAACAATAATATAGGATTGGAAAAAGATAACAGTAAATGATTAAAGATTGCACAAACTGAGCTAGCAGACTGAGATTTTTCAGACTGGATAAAGAGTGTCTGAGAAGAGATGTGACAGATACCTAGAAATATCATTACTGGCATGGAGAAGGTGAAAAGGATTGATTGTTCCAATACAAAAGATAAAGAACATGGACTAAAACTAGAAGGTTCAGAACAAAGCTACTACTTTAATGTCAAAGAACCTGTGAAATGATCGCCACAGGATGCTATGATTTGAAAAATCAGTGGACAAGTTCTTGGGAAAGTCTGTCTGTGCAATAGAAAGACACAACAGCTAGCTCCAGGACTGCAGAGGACACAGAAGCTGGGAGTGTGCTCAGGGAAGTGCCACTGCTTATGGATTTTACCCCTGTACATGTCATTGTCACCAAGGAGCACCTAGATGGACTTTGGTATGATGCAGCACACGTGCTTATGCTTCTAAGATTAATTTCACTTGGTCCTGTAAGAGGTCTTTGATAACTGTTCACACTTTTTGTGTTTGAATCCTGGGCAATTCTATTTAAGAAACACTCAGGGTTCCAGATAGTAATGTTAATTCTGCATTATTTAAACAGGAACATTTAGGCACCTGCCAAATATCCTATTCAGTTACTGCAATAGGAATTTAAATGCGTTTTTTTTTTTTTAAAGGCTGTTGGACAGTGAATGATTCAATGACTTGCATAGAATCCCACATCTCTCCTAAACCATAATATCTCAACAGTTTCTGGGACAAGACCCAGAGAATATCCATATGCTAGTGTGTGATGCAAGCAGCACTGTGTAGTAATTGCACTATTTATACACTGGTTTTCATTATACCTTTCACACAACATGCATATTGGAATAAATATCCCAGAAAAGGTAATTGGGACATCTTCCATACCATAGGACTTTTCTGGGATGGTCCAAACTGGATTCATCTTCAAATCTCAACTGGAAGTAATTGTTGCCAGTCTTCCTCTGTCATCACTTCCATTTTGCAGATTTCTGCTGACCATTTTTAACCCTACCCCCATGAGGAGGCCTGACATCAGGGATGAAGATGTGTGGCAGAGTACTCAGGGACAAGTCACCATCCAAAGCCTGTTTTTCCTGGATTTATAGGTGCATCTGCAGCTGACTCAAGCACAGGTCATCAGATGCAGGTTTTCAGTGAGCCCCCTTTAAATTTTAAATATAAAAACATGGCATAAGCACACTTATGCATGTTAATTACTGTGCTTTATGTTTCAGTTCTCCTCAGTTGCCAGAAGGTTTTAGCTGAATTTGGGGAGGATTTACAGGGTAGATGGCAGGGGGGCGTGTATAAAACACTAAAAATATTTACTTTCATATATGCCCACTGATGAATAATTATGCCTGCAAGTTCATACATTTTGACATGCAAAGGAAGGCTCTAAAAGAATTTTAAACCCATTTTCATATTATTCAGTTTTCTTCATACTTTCAGGACTCAACAATTTCTTGAGTGGTGTCAGACAAAAGGTAAATTTAGCAAATCTTAGACAAAATCCTATCAATTGTTTTGAGTTCTGTCTGCATGAAAGAGCAACCCAAACTACATTTCATTTTTACACTATTCAAATTTTTCCTTTTCTATCCTGTTCTGAATAGTCTACTCAAAATCCATTAATTTCTCTCAACTTCTACCTCTCCTTACTGCAGGTTTGCTATTTAAAATGAAAGACACCCTATGCATTTAAAATGTTACCACAGTAATTACTTCTCAAACAATACATGCCAAATTAGAACAGTCATTTTTAGGGACATCACTGAAGAAATTGTTTTCAGCCTAATGGAAGTTAATAGCTGCTACTTACCTGGAACATCATTACTATTATTGCTTAAATGAGATCAAATTTAATTAGTAAGTCATGAGCAAGAATATTCTTTAAAATGCCTGATCTTGGCTCCTGCAATTATTTTATAGACTCAGCTGAAGGTGCAAACCAGCAGGAGGAGGGAGCCCTGCATGGGCTGGGGGTGCTTCCCACTGGTCCTGTGCAAACCCCTCAGATGTGGGGGCACCTCAAAGGGCAGCAGCCTCTCAGAACTGACCACCTGCCCATTCATAGCTCCAAAGAGCTGGTTAGAAAACACTGATTTCTCAGATTAGAAATACTAACCTGACTCAAGGGACAGGATAGCTGATTGTGTATTAAGCAATGGGGTTTAAGGTTCTGAAGATCAGAAATGTGGATTATATTTCCATAAACATATGCACCAACGGGGCTGAAATCAATGGGGATCTGCTTTTTTAATGGAGGATTTAGTAATGGTAATAGAAACTTCAAAAACCAATGAGGAAGAAAACACCACATGAAGAAACCTTAAGCTTTTCTGCTTTCTTAAAACATTATTTGTCTATTTTTAAAATGTCAGATAGCTTAGAACTGAGCAAGACACTGGTCCCAGAAAGCCAGTGGTTTTGCCCTGTAAGCAACAATTTGGTTATGGGGTTTGTTAGTTTTGTTTTTTTCAATTAGTGTAGAATTTACATAGATTAAATTACTGAAATACTCAGAGTTTGGTTATGTCTAATACACGCCAGGCTCAAAAAAAGACAGTGATAAAATAATGGGGTTTGGTTTTCATCTTCTTTTTTTCCATCTGATGTGGTTTGAATTAAAAATTACTTTAGGACTACCATAAAAAAAGGTCCAGTTTTTGTCTTTTAGCAGCAAAGCAAACAACTTGAATGTAAGCAACTAAAAACTGTTTACCCAACCAGTATGTGTGTTTATCCCTAAATAAATCTGTCACAGGGCTGTTACATAATTTGTTTCTAGTGAGTACTTTGAAAAATTGCTATTTAACATGTACTGGAACTTCCTTCCAAAAATTGTCTATTGAGATTTTTGTGAACTTAATAGAGAAATATCTCCTTTCTGAATCTGAGAAATGAGGAGATAGGAAACAATCTGCCATGCCAGGACAATATTGATCTGGCCACAAAACAGTTATTCAGCTCTTTTTTTTTTTTAATAATATCAGTTAAACCCCTGTTTCGTTAGTAAACTGAGGAGATCAAAGTTATTGTTAATTGCAGGGCCAAGGTAAACTGTTCCTATTTACAGTGAAAATATTCCAGCAAAAAGTAAAGAGTAAACATAGAAAGAAAAGGAAATACTAATGTATGCACATGTGTTTATACAGAAAAGCTGTTGTAGTTGAATTAAGGAAAATCTCATTGAGTAGAATGAGACAAAGCCACTGAGAACAAACATTACAAATGAAACATTCACTCAGGAGTTTAATTTTTTCAATTCTGATAACTCCTTTAGACATGGACCTTGTCATGTCCAATTGACAGAGTCTCTGTTACAGAACAGGATCAAGGGCTCTGCTCTTTCTCTGTGGAGTCCTCAGGGTCTTCTGCTCCTCAGGCAGGATCTGTACCCACCCCAAGACCTGCATCTCTACAGATCCTACAGCCACAAAAAACAAAACAACAACTACAACAACAAAAATTCTGACCAGCTGTTAGCATTGTCAACTGTAGCCACTTCTCTCTAAATTTAAGCCAAATTATGGAAACTACATGACATCTGGTCTCCTTCATGTGCATGCTAATATTAGAAAAAACTATTTGCTGCTCCAGTACTGCACACAACATGACACAGGTAATAGAAACAGAGCAGGATTTCTACATCTTACAGACTGATCCTACAAATTGAAATTTTAAAAAGTTCATTAACAATTTCATTTTCTTAAAATAGCTTTTTTTTTTGTCAATTTGGACATCCGAAGCCAGACTTCTAAAGAAATAGATATCTAATTCTCTCCAACTTCATAGAAAACAAAGGAAGTTTGTTTCCAGAAAGATCACCCATGAAAATTCTAATATTCATTAATGAAATCATTTATTTTGCTATGTACTTACAAGCTATCTGCTGCTCAGCCCACTGCACAGACTGTCAGGGCCACACTTTTGACTTCCCATTCTGTATTTGCAGAAAACCAGAGCTAAAGGCCCAAAACTCAAGGGCTGAGTTGCAGAATACAAAGCTGAGTTTTCCTCATTCTCTAGAGGTTTTTACATATGAGGCTGCAGGAGCCTTATCCTTGTTCTTTTATTTGAGGGCTTAGTCCAAGGACTAGATTTCAAGTAGTAAATTTGGAGTAGTTTCACTTCATTTCACACCAAGGATCTCCCCAGATTTGTAGCAGTTAGACTTATCGAGCTGTTTGGATCACTTCTGTATTTATTGTTTCATGTTATAACTACAAAACTTGTGTAAATACCATGAAGTAAAAATTTGGCTTTATTTGGTATGTTTTTCACTGTCTCATTTCCATGTTGTTACTGTCGGCATCCAGACTGCTTCCAGACACCCCTTCTGTGCCTATTTGAGTTCCTCTGCCTCTCAGAGAGAAATCTTTGAGGATCACACAACTTTCAAATGTTAATATTTTTACCAAAAAGAAAATATGAACATGCTACTAAGCATATTCTGGTTCCTACAGATTGCTACAATTGCCTTACTTATCCCCCTTTCATAGGATTAAACTATAAATATGAATATAGTTGCTAGAATGATTTGTCTGGTTTTTCTTCTATTTCCAAAAATAGCACCCAGGAGATAGGAACAAATGAATTTCATATTTCATCCAGGGACAGGATACCTCTTGGGCTTTTTAAGCCTTTAAAAATTATTTAGTGGTGATGACAGATGCAAGACTGACATCTCAATACAATGAAAACCTCAATTTATCCATGCTATCAGCAAGGCTCCAGTTATTGCATGATTCTATAGCTATGCAGTTTGTTACTGAATTAAGTCCTTCCTATAGGATAGTGATTAATAATCCCTGCTTTTGTTGTTTAAAACAGATGTTTCAGGCCACAGAATGACAAAGATCATCTTAAATACACAAAGAGAGTATAAATGTCTTCCTGAGTCTGCAGAACAACCTGAAAAAATTTAATGGAGAGGTCTGCTTCCCCCTAATCACCTGAAAGGATTGTCACGTCTGGAATGGAAAGATAAGTTACAGCACTGCCGTCAGTAATTATTTCTAGATGGAGAATTCCAGCAGAAGCATCCAGCTTTTGTTCTTAACCTCCAGTCCAAAGCTGGCCATGCAGTAGAAAAAGTAATAAAAAAATAGTATCTCAGAGGAATTTCATTCTCATTATGAAACAGTTTTGTATTTAACTAACTTCAAATGTCTTAACAGTAATTAAACTACTGTAGAATACTCAGTTTCTTCTGGTGCATTAGAGTTCTGTAGCAAATTTGGTGTAAATCATGGATCCTGTTTGCAAAATGACATAAGTGTCCTAAACACATGTGCACTAAGGTCCTGCAGGTATGTGCTGAAGCAGAGCACAGCATCATCAACCAGCACAGTCATGCTCTGGGCTTGGCAGGAATTCCCCTTGCTGCTTTGCTTTTAGTGGCAGAGGGAACTTAAAAATCAAGGTGTGAAGAGGTACATCAGGCCTTCCCTCTCAGCTGAGCCTGCTGGCAGATCCTAGCATCAGTCACTTCAGATAGATAGTAAACCAGCAGTTACTCTTTTGGTCTTTTTCATGAGGATTACAGCTGATAGATTGCAATGTCTCCCCCTTCTATGCAGCTGTAGATTCATGCAGTGCTTTTTGTCCCAGCAGAATAGTGGCACAACATGGATGCCTTTCCCATGGTTTATAAATCCTGTATTTTATATCCATGACCTTTGCAAATCAAGGCTCAAAGAGAAAGCACAGCCTATATAAAACAAGTTTATACTTTGAAGACTTAAGACTTGCAAGCGAAATATATCTGTTTAGAAGAGCAAAGTCTTTACTAAAAAGTAGAGGCTTCTCAGGCAACTAGAAACTGTCTCTGTGAAAGCAGCATTAAAGAGCCATTTTCTTTTAATCTGTGATGACAAACTTCCTCAACAGCTGCATTCCTCAGAAATGAAGTGACCAAACTCCTGGATGAAACTCCTGTGAGAAGACAAAATCACCCAACCCTACTGCCTTGAAACTCATACACGTGAAAAAGGATCACAAATTCATGTATAAGTGCTAAAGTAATTCAACTGTGCTTTCCCACAGCAACAATTAATAGGAATAAAGGATAGAATACAAAAGCAAGAGTGAAATAGGAGCTAAGAAATTCAGAAAGCAGCCTAAAAACAGGCATGGGAAAAGTCTGGCCTGTACACGTGCCTCCCCTTGCCTTGTGAAGAGGAGACAACAGACCACTGAGATCTGCAGTTTCAGTATCTCAGAACTGGGATATAATGCTAGTAGCTGTGATGATAACATTTTATGTGGATTTCCAGGTCATTAAGGATGCCGTCAGAGTCATCCACTGAAGGGACACACAATTCCCACTGAAGACCCCTCACTGTAAGGTCAGATATTATCCAGTGTAAGAAACAAGCCCTCTCTCTTGCATACTTGCCTTACTCACGATGTGAGGTGCACAGTGAAGACTGCAAAGGGCACAGGCCCACTGGCCAGCTCCTGGCTAAAGCCTTTCCCACAGCTGCATGAAAGGTAAGAGGCTTCAGGGGAATCAGCAATGAGTTTCCTGGTGCAATATTCAGTGAATGTCGTCTCTAGTGCACAGTGTGAGAGACAGATCTGTTGCCATTGACCTTAATTCTACTGATTACTGTGCGGTTTGTTGAGTAAGCACTGTGTAAGTGAGCAAGTCAGAAGCACAGCCTCTGAATAAAGATAACATTACATCAATATTGTGTTATTTTAAGCTTATATTAGCAACCCAAAAGTATTTGTTAAACTAACAGGAACTGCACCATGGGAAGCCCTCTTTCACTCCAGTTCTAATGCAAAAATACCCTGCAGAGTAATCTCACGAGCTAAGACTGCAGAAGCATATAAAAGCAACGTGGAGCAGTTAGGGTTTGCATGCACATTTTTAACCTCGTTATTCCATTTTTTTTTTAAGTTTTTTATTTCTTTAAAAATTTCTGACCCTGTTTAGTTCTAGTCCACTAACACCTATGCCTTTGCAGGAACTACTGCCTCTTAAGAATGCATCCTCTGCAAAGCCAAAAATTTTGCACTGGTACAGAAGCAGGGAACTTCCACAAGAGTGCTGGATTAAATAGTTGTAAGTAATTTTGCAAGAAGAAAAAAAGATGTTGCAGATTACTATTTCCAGTTTTAATCTGTATACACAAAACTAATGATCCAACATGACCTAAGCAGGGAGTGCCACATTCTGTTCACTGAAAATGCAAATGGTTAAGGACTTTGAAAAGTGGTGCTTCTTGCAGAGGTCACCTCACTGGTCTGTTATCAAAGCTTGCATAATGAAGTGGATGACACAGCCATTAACTTGCATATGGGCTTGTATATGTCAAAGCAGACCAGCTTAATCTAAAGGTGAATTCAATAATGTTATGCTGAATTGCAGTACACAAAAAGCCTGCAAAAGCCTATGATTAAGGGTCAGCACATCTGGCTTCTGATTTGATGTCAGCTGCTAACCTTTCTTTGACCTCATCCCCTGCAGACTTTCTAACTGCCTATTACTAAGGATATTTTACAATGTCATCTTGCTGACTCTCACTGTGCACTGAGAAATACCATGTATCTTCACCTTTGCGAAGTTAATTCCAAACCTCTTCAGTACACCTGGAAAACTAACATTTCGTTTCCTAAGCCTGCAGTAAATTGTCATCTCACATTGGGAGATAGTGAATGAAAATTGTAGGAAAGCTTATTTTTCCTTCCAAAATAACCATTCTTTCCATTAGCCAGTGTGTTCTCTCAAATTTGCATGCTTTTCATAACAGCATTTGTGACAAAAATTTATTCATACTTAGTGTAGCTGTGTGAAACAAACAGAAGAAAAAACTTGCTTACGCTATATAGGAAATCACTCACACCACATGAGATTTCCTACTTTACTGACTTTTATTGTTCTTCCATTTATTCATTTCCCTGTATTTGGCAGGTTGGTGTCCCATTTCTGTTGTTGATAGGCTGAGGCTTGTTTATGTTTTTGAGTACGGCAGTCCAATTCTGCCAAAAAATAAGGACAAAGCCTTTTGAGAGGCTTCATCTTTCTGCATAAAAAAGAGAAACCTCTCTCAACTTGGCTTTCTATTTGCATCAGAAAACAATCTGTTCATTAGAAACAGTTCATAATCTTAAATGTTTTTCTAAGCTCCATATCAACTGATTCTCATTTCAAAACAAACAAAAATTACAGTTTACAAAAGTGAAAGGTAGATAATTACAGCAGAACACTCCATTATTAGATCATTTCCCAGTACACAAAAGGAAGGAAATGAATGGTTTGTGAATGCCCATATGCAATAGCAGACATTTCTCAGTGAGAATAAATGAAAAAAATTTCAGTAAAATGAATGCCCCAAGGCACCACAAGAATTTACTTCATAGGTGTAAAAAAGATTCATTAATTTGATATCTAAATATTTTGGGAACACTAATCAGTTAGAACACACCTTGCAATTATTTGCAACTCAGTTTTGAGAAGAATGTGCTATAGGCTGACATACAGGAAAAAAGAAATCCACTATTTCAAATAATACACAAGCATTCATACATATTTCTTAATCTATTTAGATTTATAAAAGCTTCAAAAAGAAAAAGCTATCCAGTATTAGAGTTGTAACATGCATGAAGATACATAACATAAAAGATTTCTTTTAGAATTTTACCAGTGATCAGCATTTCTCACTTATTTTACCCTTTTCACCACATTTAGGGGAAATGGGGCTTAATTATGGAAGCCAGCAGCTGTTGTAGCTCCATAATGCATATAAATAAAACACCAAAATCTGCAGGGCCTCCTTTTGGGGTTACTATTTTAATGAAGCAGTATCACAGTTCTAGCTCGTTCCGCCCTTTCCACGGTGCATATCAGCTGTAAATCTCCTCGACTGCACACTGCATTGCTGAATTAAAGGCAGAACCTACTGGGATGGAGCTGAAACCAATGTGAATTTAGAGCTGCAGCACATGTAGCAGGGATTGAGCTCGTTGCCCACATCACAGCCTTAGCAAAGTATCAAGAAAATAATAAACATAAAAATCAAGTTCAATAACTTTGTTATCAGTATGACTAAATACAGCTTTCATAGACATATCAGGTCTATGCCTGCAAACCCTTAGAGTCACTTTTTCCTTTATTCCTCTCAGCCAAAAAGCAAACCCTCTTTATCGCATAGAGTCCACCTTGTTTTTCAAACAGTGATTGCACCACCGGCACTGCCATTCCACACTAGAGCAAGTTCAGCCCCACTTCACTGGCATTTCTGCCAGCCTGTGGCTGCCACGCAGTCTATCTGCCTCTCACCAGCAAGGCAGACCCTGGTACCAAGCAAAAGGACTCCTGATATATGGCAAGGGACAGGGAAGACGTTTGATGGACATCAGGCTGCCTCTGACTCCTATGTCCATCTCAGCAGTGCAGCCTTCTGTGAGCATCAGTAACTGTGCAAGCACTGAATACACATTTCCCCTGCCTCCTGAGCAGGCTGGCCTTGGCACATGCACCAATCTCATCCTGTTCGTGTGAAAGTTTCATATTTTTCCCCATTATGAGTCCCCACAGCCCAGATTGATAGTAGACCCAGCTGTCCTTTATAATTACATTTTAATGACTTAGGATGGTTGTTTGCATTTTGGCAACTTGTTTAATAGTGATGACATTTAAATTGTCACAACTAGGCTTCAAAGTTATCAATTTATTAGATGATCAGGAAACTTCACACCTATGGTGGTGAGGTTTTTTGGCTGCAAAATCAGTAATCCGTTGGCACACTGATTTATATAATGAGGGTTATTAAAGCATAGGGATATGCTTTAGTTAATTCAGCCCTGAAAGGGATTTACTTGAACAAATTAAAAAGGTTCTGTTTACTTATTTATTACTTCAGATTGACAGATACTCTAAAAACACACATATTGTGTTTTGTCTTCTGTTGCTTTTTCATTTCAGTACATTGACTTTTTGTGCAAATTTCCATTTATTTCTTCTCCTTCTGCAAATGAACCTGGGATTTGCAGAATCACATATGATTCCTTCACAGAAACACTTCTCTGATACTGCAACAGAAGCACTCAAATATTGCATAGTTTATATCCTCAGTAGATTTTTTTTGCTAAGTATTTCAACACCCATCCCCCAATGGTGCATCGAAACAGTTGGCCAATTCCTTATAGATGTAGAAGTCATGAATAGCAGAAAAATTAACCCTGATTGCCTGGTCTGAATATCAGGTTTAATCATAGTAATGTCAGCTGCCTGGCACATTCCCTACTCACTGCTTGTTTACCCCTCAGGTTCCCTGCTTCTCATTTTCAACCCAAGGGTTTGCAGTCTCCCACCCAGCCCAATTTGACCTGCTGTTTAGAAAAGAACCAGCACATGGTAGGGGCAGGTAAAGCTCATGCATTTCCTCACAACCCCACTGCTGCACAGGCCCAGCTGTGGAGGGGACACAGCTAAAAGGAGCAGTGCTGGCCAGGGCCCTTTAGAACAAACTGGGATCCTGCCACCTCTCCAGAACTGGGCCTCAGCTCTGGGACTGGCGAGCACGGCCTGGCCATTCCCATCAGCAGCACAGAGCAGCTCCCCTCCCCAGGCAGGCTGTCCACGGTGGCAGCTGCAGGAGGTGGTGGGGCTGCAGCCCACAGGAAACCCATGCCTCTGGCAGAGGAGACTTAAACTGGTCAGCTGATTCCAGAGTTACCCAGAGAGCAGCAGGTAAAATTGTCACACGCTGATTTTTAGGAAAGCAACTAAAACATGCTCATACACAATTAGTGACTGATATCAAAAGGGATATGCCAGTCATCCCAAAGAAAAGTAGCTCTGGGAGGGGCAGGAGGGGGATTAATGCTCACTGCCAAGTGCCTGATGTACAAATGGCACTGCTGACAGGCACCATGCAGATGCAAGCTCCCACCTACCTCAGGGACTTGACCCAGGCTAGGGTGTGCCATATAATCTTTCCTCCAAGAGAGAACTGGCTGTAATACTCAAGGGGGAGAAAAAAAAAATCTAATGAATTTACTTCTCTTGACAATTTTGACTGCCTTTTCCTCCTTATCAGTGTATTACCTTCATGCAAGCAATCATTAAGTAAACAGATCTCAAAGAAAAGTCATTTCAAGTACAGATTTCTTCCACTAAACTCCCTGGAGTGCCCACTCTGTAGCCCTTGGGCAAAATCCAGCACGAATTTATCTCAAGAATAGGCCAATGCTCATTAATCAAGCAAAGGCCTGGCTGAAATCCTCACAAGCGGCTGCGCAGAACGCCAAGTCACCTTGTTGTAACTGATCTAGGTACTCTGCAGTGCCAAAAACCAGAGAGCTGCCAGGGACCATTATATTACAGATAGAAAGCCAGAAAAGAGAACAAGGAAAGTGATTAAAAAATATATTTCCCAAGCTCATTGGACATGGACCAAAATTTGAACACAAAATGAATAATTGAAATAAATGTGACAGGTAGCAGAAATACACATTAGTGAGCTGCTGAAAGAAAAAGCTTCAAATAGACTCTCACAAGTTTTTAGAAGAGGAGGAAGAGGTCCCCAGGGCAATCTCTATGGGAATTCTTTGACTCTGGGAAGTGGGAGGGTTCATCTAACCAATGGTTGAAAAACTTGCCCTTCTACCTAGAAAGCTGGAAGATCCCCAGAAACCTGAACAAGTCCTAGAAAGTTTGCATAAACACCCCTGCAGATGGCTGAGCACTATCTTTATGTCCTTGCCGGTGCTCATTCCTTGCCAGTCGCAGCCCTCTGCCCTGACCTCTGCTCTGTTTCCAGGGGTGGCCTTTGAAGTGGGCGATTCCTGCAGGCTGGTGGGACAGGCAGCCCGGGGCTCTCCCTTGTTCAAGCTGGGAGCTGTGCTGGCTCTCAGCACATGCAGAGCACCATCCTACCTGCTCCAGCCCCACCCAGCCCCTGGAGACTGCCTCAACCCGATCCCAAGCACCTCGATGATTTTGTTTAAAGAAGATTAGAGAGGACCATCAGCAGAGGACTAACAAGTAATCACCTTCAGCAGAGTGAAAAATAAACTGGAGCAGAAAGACAGCAACCTGTTGCAGCTGTTTGCTCAGTGAGTGCACTGCATGAGAGCATTTCTCAGATGCAGGTCACGACAAGCAGTCACGGGAGGACAGCACGGAGCCATCTCCTGCTGCTGCTCCAGGACTGAAGGAAGGCTTCCACCTGTTTTTCTTGGTCCAGCAAGAGACAACACATTTGTCTTTGTCCTGAGGCAATCATTATGACCACAGCAACTACCACAATAAAGGGCGTGAAAGCTTCTATTTGAAACCAAGGTAAAGACAGAGGCTTAATTCGTACACATGCACAGCAAAAAGCATCATCCCCAGCAGGCTCACCAGTTATTTCCAACAGCTGCTTTCAGTAGTTGCCAGTGCTCTAAAGGTAGACAAAAAGAAATACACCTTAATTTTTATTGAGCTTTGAAAGCCACTGCTTCTATTTCAGATCCTAAAAAAGCATTGTGCTCCTGAAGGCTTGTCTGCTTTTCCCATCTATACTAGCTGATCAAATGCAAAATACTGTATTTGCCAGAAAATTCTACTTTATCAGGTTAGAGTGAAATTTCTCCTGAGCTGAAACTGAGTTACACTCAGCTACAAAATATAAGTTCTCAGGTTTGGTGATATTCAGTAGTTTTATATAGTTTGATTATAACTCATACATTACCTTCTATGTAAAAAAATGCGTAAGTGCTTCAAAAACCCAATTTGATCTTCATTTACTTTACTGCTATCTACAGCAGCCTCATAATTTCTGCTGAATATTGTAAAAACAAATAATGAAAAAGGAGAAAATAATGCTTCACTAGAGCTTACCTGCTTTGAATTGCCACTTTCAGATTCACTGACTTGAATATTGTCCTCCTCTCTTCATTACTCTGCAACAACCTCTGTGAAGGGGACCCAGCCCCAAGGTACCTGAGCAAGAGGTTGAGACAGATGCCTTCATTAGGCTTAGTTTTGTTAAATAATAAGTTAAAGACAGCTTTAGGAAGCTGAAACCAACAAAACAAACAAACAAACACCCCAAACAAATAAAAATGCCCATTTCAATATTATGGATTTTATGAATATTATGTCATACTATGTCTCCTCATAACTTCCAGGATTCAAACTTCCAGGGGAAATAAAGCTTCACCCTTTGTATGAAAACAGAAATACAAAGACCAAATTGTGAAGTAAAAATTTTGAAGTGGTCTTCTGCCATATCAGCCCCTCTCCCAAATGCCTCCTCACCCCTGCCTCTGCCTCTCAGCCTCTCTGCAGAGAACAAGAGTCAGGCTGATGAGCATATATGATGTGGGACCAAGGTTAGCATAAAAGACAAAAACATGCAGAGCATGAATTCTACTCATACATCCAGAAGAAAATACAGAGCAAGAAAAGACTTCCAAGAAGGGGCTTAAATGTAATTTCTGGTGAAATTACTATACTGTCTTAGACAAATCCTCCTTTACAAGGAGTGCCAGATAAAGCCCTCTGGTATTGCCTCTGGATTAGCCCAACTTTGAGAGCTGGGAACCTTGGAGTACAGCAAATCGACATTTCATCTCCCTTGGGAAGGACATTGCTTCCACTGTGCTGGCATCCTGCAGGCCAGTGGAGCACACAAATGTCACCAGAATGCTGACACATCCTTGTTATAAAGTAGTCCAAATTTCACAAAAAATTGGATCAAAACCCATGTTTCCCTAATGGAAAACATTATGTGAATGCTTGATAGAGATGGGAAATAATCACACCATTTTCACAGCTAGAGTATTAAGACAAATTTCCTGCCAGCAGCAGAATATACTTTAACTTCATGATTTTTATAAACTGTGAATGATGAGATGCAAATTATGCTGCCACTGAAAAAAACCCAAACAACTGTATTCAACAGAGTATGTTTTGCCTACAGTATTATTACAAGTAATAACTTTTGGACTGTTATTCCTGTGATCAAGCAAAAGGAAGACAAATGTTTGCATACACAGCTTTTAAAATCAGTTTTAGATGACAGCAGGTTACTCTTTTGATACTTTATACCAAATAACTTTTTACATTTTAGTTTGTTTTCATCAGTGATGTCACGTCCTATGCCCTTTGCTTTTGACATCTTTTTTAGAAAGCTCTTCAGCTTCATAGAGGGATTACCTGTACCATCTTCTTGACATAGTTCACAAATTCATTTCCTTAACACTGCCTTTTGGTCTACTCCCTTCTCTTCTGGTTACATACAGCAGCTCAGGCTTTTGAGCTTTTTCAGAATGCTTTGGCTTAACTGAAGTGTCTCACTGCAGCATGGAAGTACCCAGATAAGCAGGAGGTGACTGATCATCTGATCAGATGCCTCTGGCTGTAAGTGTTGGGAAACCTTTTTGATGTCGGTCCTTTTCTTCCAGCCCACACTAAGACCAAGACACTCCTTTAGTTTCCATCTGGTTGTTTCATCTATGCCTTATGGCAGTCTATATGAACAAATCAAGAACTTTCAGGATATAGTGTTTTAGCTCTGTAAATTGAGAGAAAGCATCTCTATTTCCCCCTCCATTTGTATTGTATTCCCTCCACAGTGTATTGTACAGTTACTGTGTTAGTGATACTGGCAGCTGAACTGGAGAAAGGAACCTGCCAGTGAAGAAGTTAGTAGAGGTGGACTACATAGTAAAAGCACAGTAATGTCAGATCGAAGACTCTGGAAGAGTAAGCCCTGAATTCATACAAAACATTCACTATCAGATTTTACTTCCATCTGTCTCTCTCAGAAGGGCTTGTCTCCACAGTTTCCAAGGTATTATGTTGTTTTCAGAACCAGAATGGTAGCAGTGGTGCAACAGCTGTATATAAACGAATAACGTGTTCAAACTGATCCTTTGATCATCTGTATTTTGCTAATTTTCTGACAGACTCATAACATTCAGTGTATCAAATTCTGGGTTACCTCTTTTCTCTTCTTCTGCTTTTTGTAAACACTGTCACGTACTGACAGTCTAGGAAAGCCACAGTTTCTTTACCATAACTACACTCTGACATTCTTCTTACATGTGCAGGCTAGTCCTAACTAGTTCCTTTAAGATTAACATAAACAGTGCTTCAAATGTGCTGCTATCAGATTCCCAGCATTAATTAGAAAAATAACCTTCAGATATGGATTTAATTTGCATCCATGCATTCATAGCAGGATGTTTCTTTGCAATTGTTACATGTTGAAAAGCCTCGATATAACCCCCAGAAAAAGTGAGTATTGTGAGATCTGCTCTATTGCTTCCAAAATGTGTTTAAACTTTATGCTATTAAGCAAAGATCTCAATGTCACTTTTTCATTATGGGTCAACTAATGACTAAGCTGTATGTTTACACTGATAATAGCTGTATGATAAATATTTACATGGATTATATAGTTAGCAGTAAGGCGTAAGCAGTGCTGGCTGTATGCGTCACTCCTGTACCAGGAGTACGTGAGTTATGAAAACGATGGTTTGGGTTTTTTCTTCTTTATTTTTCTTCCAAGTATTGAATTCTCTTTCTAATCAGGCCAGACATAACCAGGAACAGAACGTAGACTGTTAATAGTTGCTTAAATGGAAAGGGATATAATCTTAAATTAATTCAACCAACCTTTTATGTGTCAGCCCTTCAGTTATTCTTACTCAAGAACATTACGCATGTTGAAGAAAGCTGAATAATAGCTTGTATGGCACATGTATATCAAATGTAGAATCTGTAAAAAAAATTGTAATATGTGAACAGTGTTTCTCATTTCATTCTGTTTTATTGGTAAGAAAAATTAACATTCAGACAAAAAAGTAAAAGAAATCCATGAGGTGAATGGTGGCGTCAGATGAATGAAAGAGAGAAGCAGGTGTTTCTTTTTTTTTCTTCTAACTAGATATTTATGTAAGTATAAACTAACCCAGATGATCTGGCAGGATATTAGTAAAATTTGTGTAGAACAAGGAAAAAAACCCAGCTTTTAAGAGCTTAATGGGTATAAAGTCCCACACTTGGGTAAAGAGTACAAGAACAATGGTGGGGTATTTTTAAAACCCAGCTACATATGTGGCCCATTAATTAGAACATATTATTCATTTTCTTAGCCTCCCATTGTTCCCAAAACTTTTGTTATCCCTGCCATATCATTAAGGATCTGAAAAGAGAGAATAGTAATATACAATTGCTCAGATTGATCCACAAAGGGAACTATGATCTTCTAGGTCCCAGAAAGGAACCACAACCTCAGGACTCACACTTCCAGTAATAAGATCTGGGCTTACAGTGAGGCAATAGATATGGCATCTTTAAGAATTATGGACTGGAATTCTGATTGCCTGAAAATGGAGTATGCTCTTACAGGAAATTGTGCCAATTGTAGAAAACCTGGTGTATGGTAAAAAATCTATCTGTTCAGGCACTTTTAACTGCCACATCCTGAGATTTCTATGAATTATTATGATTAGCATTAATTGAGGTAACAGATCTAAATGTGCAAAAAGTAAGGGGCATAAGGTAATGTGTCTAAATGGTGGCACACACTGAGCCTTACCCGCCTCTTTTGGCTTCTGTTCGTTCTTGGAAGGGAGGACTATGCCGGAGTTGCTTGTTTTGGCAAAGCTTGCTCCTTTAACTTGATCTCCACCCTATTTCTAGGAATTCAGCCCTTTCATGCCTGCCAGTCTGCTGAGCTGTGTGCTGTTTTTGGAAGGGCAGAATGCAATTTTCTTATAAATTCTATGACATACTTGTACGAGTTGCCAAAATGTTCTATGAAACCTGAGTGCCACATAAATGACAGCAAAATCACGCGGTTTACATGTAGCTTTGGCTATGGGGTTTGTATGATTCATTTCTCGTCACATATTTGCACCATCAGCTTGCCAACATTTCTATGAGAACCTATTATTTCAGGCATTTATAATTTGCTCAATGTATTCCCTACTGAATATTAATAACAAAGCTCACAGTCTGGGTATCCGTGTCAAATTTGGGGAAAAATACAGCGACACCAGTGACTAGTACTCTACAAAAGTGAAACTAATACAGTCTTTAGCTGCACCCGGGAGGTTTAGGTTAGACATTATGGTGAAATTCTTCACAGAAAGGGTGATGAGACAGTGGAACGAGCTGCCAAGGGAGGTGGTCACTGTCCCTGGAGGTGTTCAAGAAAAGACTGGACATGGCACTGAGTGCCATGGTCTGTTTAACAAGGTAATGTTTAGTCATAGGTTGCATTTGATCTCAGAGGTCTTTCCCAACCTTGTTGATTCTGCGATTCTGCAATGTCTTTATCTACTTACTTTTAACGCTTGAAGAAAAAAAACCTCCTCGAACTATGAAACTTAAAGAACTAGTTACTGTTTTGCATGCGCAGTAAAACGCTTTCAAAAGGAACCCTATTATGTATTTTAACAGTGGGCAGTGCCAGCGACCGATACCCGCCNCTCTTCTGCTCTCCTGCCCTCCTCCTCTCTTGCCTTTGCCGCCGCCTCCCGGCGGAGAGCGGCCCCCCGGCCGTGAGGGGCGCGGCCCACAGCCGGGCAGCGCCGCCCCGCTGAGCGGGGGTGCCCGGTGCAAGCCCCGACAAGCGGGCTCTGGCCTGGGGAAGCTGCCTGCGAGCTGCGCTCTGCGGGAGTTTTCCTGCGCCGAGCATAGCGCCTTCCCGCCGCTGCAGTGAATGGCGGTGGGAGTTACGGGAGTGAAGCGGCCCGAGAAGTCGAATCCCCGATATTTCACGGTTTCCCAGCCGTTATCTTTATGCACACACGGCGTGTCTGTGGGCTCGGCTCCTGGGAGCGTTCTCGGTGCGCAGGAGGAGCCGAGTGCCGAGAACCCTCGGGGCTTATCCACAGACACACCTGCCTTGTGCTGTGCCCCTCACAGCCTCCGCACGCTGGGGTTACTGCTGCCATTTACCCCCTTTTCTGCAGGGGTAGTTTTTACTAATTTTATAAACAGCTTCTTAAAAAAATCAATAATTGGCAGAACTATATCCCTTTCTATGTTAATACTACGAAACAAAAAACCTACCCCCAAAACCTGCAGATAACTTCTAGCTGTATCAAAGAAGGAAGCAATGGCAAGTATATCTTGTCTGTATTTGATAAGCTGTCTTACAGTTGTTAAAACACCGACTAGAAGTAATTCAGGTATCTATAAAATGTAATTAACAATACCTGAGCTGGTTTGGCTTCCTGAAATAGCACAGTGATGTTCTTCCTGGAACTGGTTTTTTATTGACATAGACTGGAGGTGTCGACAGCAGCAGTGTAATGCTATTACTAGAAAGCATGTGTTTCTGAATTGTTTGCATATTTAACCAGTATTATTTAAAATGGCTTTCTTCAAAAAGTGAGTTTCCTGTTCTTCCTTTCTCCTACACACTGCAGACAAATTTTCTCTCAAAGCCACCAAGGAATGCTAAAATTGTAAGGGCTGTTGTGCTTCGCACTTCTGAAGTGGAGTCAGGCAGTCTTTGATGGTTTCATTTTTCATAATATTAAAAAATTCTTCAGATCAAGGAGGATGCCCTTCTAATATGATTACCCAGTTTTAACATTATATACGTGTAATAATTGCAATCAAATGGGGAAAAAAACCCAACAAAACCCAAATCCCTGACCCTGCATTAAACACCTGTGAAGCTAAAATTCAGCTGTGGCCTAATCTGAAGTTTACCGTTATCTGAATGTATTTTTATTTTAAGCTGTGACATTTTACCTTTATAAGTACAGTGATATTAAATATGTATGACTGTTTCACTTCTCCAGCTTCAATTAGTGTAGATGCATCCTGGTGTTTTGAGAGGCAGTTACTAATTACTGTCTGTTAGGAGAATGATTTGACCTAGCCCCTTGGGTTCTCCCTGTGAAAGCTGTCTCATTTTGGGATAAGGTGGCTAAAATGATTCTTGGCATGTATTGTTTAATATTTTATATTTTATTGTGAACAGTAATTGTTACACACTTCAGAATACAGTTTCCAGTTTTAAGCTGAAGTTTTTAGTTTAAAAGCTTATTTTGTTAAGGACTTCCTCTTTTAGTGGTACCTAAGAGGATTAAGAATCTGGAAAATGCTGAAGCAGATATGAGGCAGAAGAACTTCCTTATTCTCACAGAAAACTTTGAGTGAAATTTAAAATGTTGCATAATCAAAAAGGACTGTGATATAACTATTTATAAAGTCATGGAATGTCGATATTTAACTTTGAATTGTCTCAGCAAGGGAGTTATTGGCTTAAATAGCTTTAAAACATTTTTATTACAGCTGCGTGACTTCTCTCACCAAATTCTGAAATGCTATGTTCACCATTCAGTACTCCTTTGTGAAGGAAAATCCTTTAAAGGCACATCTGACGTATCCAGAGTTGTTCTTTATGGAGTAATTAATTTTATAATTAAGTCAGAACCTTGTCTTTGCTATGAACTATGCAATTGACTGGACATTTCAAAGCTTATTGTAGCTGACAGCTCGTGTCTGACCTTCCTCTTGCATACTCATTAAATATAAACAGCATGATTCATTATGTTTGAAATTTTTAGTTTATTTTTCCTTGCACTGGTTGTTTTTTGTTTTTTTTTCTGTTAGGTCTTTGCCCCCACCTCTTTGCAAAGTTTGAGGGCCACAGTGAAAGTGTTTACAGCTGACTCCTGCTTCCTTTGCCCTCTTTTGCTGTAAAAACACTTTCTGCGTTACCTGGAGAATCCTTTGTGTCCTCAGACTGTGTCTTCACAGACCAGTGCTGCGGGCCTGTTGAGGCTTATCTGCACCGTGGAATGCTTTGTGCTCAGGATCTGATACTCACCCTTCATGTTTCAGGTGCTTTTGACATTGGTCTAGCTCTAATCTGGACTTGTAGGCTCAATGCACAATTTTTTTTCCCCGAGTGTACTTGACTTTGCATAAACATAAATCAAAATTTCAGGGTAGTTGTGTCTGCTTTAGGGGGAGCAAGGGTACAGGGAGATTCTTTTCCTCTAAATTCAAATTGCATCTATAGGAATAGACAGTAGAACATTTCATTTTAACTGGTATTTACTAAAATATTTACCTTATTACATGATTTTTTTAGTAATGGGAAGTTGTAATATTTTATGTTTGCCAAGTGAGGGGTTTGTCACAGTAAAAATAAGTTTAAATGCTTTCTGCTTGGTTAGTACAAAACAAACAAATTCCAAGAATGTTTAGCTCAGACATTTATCTTGAGTAGGTGACAAAAATGCAGACACGTGGCAGCCTGGATGCAAGACAAATGTCCATTTCAAGTCTATTCTGGAAATTTGTACATTTTGAAGTAGGTGGCATGTTTAAAAAAAAGAGAGAGAAAATTCTACATTGTTTCAAACCTCATTAGACTTTTAATAAACAGAGTAGAGGCTGAGTAGGAATGTTCAGACCGATGAAAGCTCTATATGTTTCAAGGGAGTTGCATTCCAGAAGGCATTCAAACAACTGCTGTTCTCTTTCTTGTGTCTTTTCCCTTGGAGTCAAACACATAATGTGTTTTGGCTGACATTTTTGGTTGCTCCTAGTAATGGGCATGGTTTGTGATAACCAGCACTGCTGTAATCGTGATGGAAAGCATTCCCATCCTTTACCATTATTACTGTCTGGCTGTGTGCTGCATGAGGGTTTCTTTTCTTAGGTGCATGGGTGTTGAAAGTATTTAAATTGGGAATTTAAGGGTATCAAGCAGAGATGGAAACTGTAAACACAAGATTATTTGACAATTTGAACAATGCGGTATGGCAGGATTTTGATGTTTCCATATAACTTGCATTTAAAGTATGCTCACTTTTAAATTCTAGGAGTTTTTGTGTTGACTTTTTTGTGATGAAAGTAACTGTGTATGCAGTACAAGAAAAGCCAGAGGTCTGGGCAGAAGATTATAAAAATATTGGGGGATGTTTGTCTACCTGATATCAGAGCTAGTGTGGAAAAAGAGAACAGCATTGATTACACTTTGGATTAACTGTTTTTTGTGGTAATATTGACCTTAAAGTCAAAGACTGACAATGTGATTATCTGCAATGACCAATTTGCAGTTTAACAGGTTGGTTCATTTGAGCTTTGCGAGGGCTGCAGCTGTGGTCTCTGCAGTTAAATTGTGATTATTAGAAGCTGCTTTTGGAAGGCACCAGTGTAGGGAGTTACATGTTCAAAAGGCTTGGTATAAAGCACATTTCTGTTGTTTTCACTCTGTTTTGGACAAGACTCAGGCACTATGTAGCATCTCCAAGGTAATAACATGGGGAAAATGTAGTGACTTTCATTGTAATGTAGCAAATACATTTTACATGCATTCTGGTTTACTGCAGTTGTTTTCAGGATTAAAAAACACAACCAATTTGGTTTTTTCTTCTCTTAAATTGCTATAATAAGCGTAAATGTGATTTAAAGAGATTTTATCATTAAAGAGACAAAAAAATTACTTAATTGTAAGAAGTGTCATGGAGCTGTGTGCTTCCCTCACTTCAGGATAAGCAGAGAAGGCAGCCTGGCCCCTGCCTGGTTGTCTTTGGTGTTCTACCCTGTGCAAGTCTCCTTGGTCCTTTTGCTGTTACAGGATAACATCATCCAGAGGTGCTTTCCTTCTTTTCCATGTGCTCACTGACTTTGTGGAATGCAACCCAATCAAATTATTACGAATACTCCAAATACCTGAATAAAAATGTTTAGTGAAGTGTTTGCAGGCATAGCAGTGGTCTGTAGAAATGTGAAACTTAGTAAATCCTAACAGGCATAATGGGGAAGGTTAAATTTTGCAACTTGAGCTGTCCTTCATAAATGCATATTTTTTTCCTGTTATTTTCTAGAAGAATTAGATTGTTGCTTCTTTTTCTAATGAAAATATTGAAGGAGAATAGTTTTGTATGAATTGAAAAGGCATTTAAATAAAAAATTCGTATAGTATCAACCTTAACTATTTTGTGTATAGTGAAAAAGAAGGTTAGTGGGGTGTTTAGATGAGAACTTTGTATCTATCTCCATATTTCAGGCTGTTGTATTTGAAAGCTGGTGGCAAGAGTTTTGAAGAGTAATTGTATTTTGCTGGTTCTACATAACTGTACTTACACATGGAATAATGTGTTTTGTATCTTCAGTAGTTCTGCAAACAAGGGACACCCTGGAAGGGGAGAAGGAGCTGTGTTGTTGTTGGGCCACCTTGCAGGGTTTTCAGAGGTAAAAGCAGGACTGGGCAAGCTGGGGTAGCCCTCAGAACCAGCTTGAAATCCTGGATCTGTTCCTGCCTCCCACAGGGGGTTCCACGCTCTGGGAGCTCCACATCCCCTGTGCTGTTACCAGGCACAGCTTCCTCCCTCCTCTGTCAGTTCCTGTCAGGGTATCTCTGTTTCTAGCAGATCTATTTCTGTAGCCCTCTTTAATCCCCTGGGGTTTTGTGGCATAAATAAGGCAGGGATGAAAATTTTGTTGTAACTCTTTAAATTTTATATGCTAACTTGAAATATGATTTCCCCCTGTAGTTTTCTTTTCTCTATTGCTTACTTCTAAACTAAACTCTTTATTCTCATCCCTAGGAAAGCAGTAACAGTTTTCAAATTGTATCTAGGAGTACTTAGGTGTGTCTCTGTTCCTTTTTTTAAAATTGTAACTTTTAGTTTTCAAGCTTAGCTTGTTTTGAATATTTGTAAAAGTTGGAAAAATGGTAATTAAAAAAATTAATTATGTGACAAAGATAGAAATCCTGGAAACTGAGACTCTAGAGAAGAGTTTTGAACTGTTTTCCTTCCTGAAATCTTAATTATCCTGACTGAATCAGAATTAGTGAAAACATGTCTAGAATACCCAAATATTTTAATGGATTAAGTGCAACCTGTCCAGGGATGTGAAAAAGAGGTTGCAGACTGCTTTGTCTCTCAATGCTTGTCAGGATTACCTGTGTGAACCTCCTTTAATTAGTGTTTTGTATCAGTTTACAAATTCTGGGTTTTCTCCTCACTTGAATTTTTGTTCTGATCTATAAAAGGTCTCAGCTGATTACCTTGATGATTTTTTTTGTATTTAAAATCTCACAAAAACTGGTGATGAGCTTCAAAACACTGCAGTATGTGTATAACAAGTTATCTTTTTTCTTTCAGGATTTTCAAAACTTGTATGGTTTTGAAGTTGAACAAAAGACTGGAAATCAGAATAATCTTCACATTTCTTTGAATAAGAAGTAACAATGGAACGAAGGCAGAGAGGAGTCAGTGCTGGGCTGCTTTTGCTGCTTTATCAAATTTCTCAAGTTGGGCTCCAGAACATTCCTTCTGTTACCCTTGGGGTGCTTGTACTGAATATTTTCCTCTATCTGAGTCCTCTGAGGCCCCTGTCTGAAGTGTGTCTCAGTGTAAATGAAGCTGTCCACAGGAGGAACTGGCAGCGGCTGCTGCTTGCTCCTTTCCACCACGCAGATGATTGGCACTTGTATTATAACATGATTTCCATGCTTTGGAAGGGCATCATGCTGGAAAGAAAGCTGAAGAGCCTGTGGTTTGCCTACATAATTGCAGTGTTTTCAGTACTGATTGGAGTAGTTTACATGGTGCTGGAAGTCCTGCTTGTGATAATTCTGGATGATCCTTCCTATGAAATGAATTGTTGTGTTGGTTTTTCAGGTAAGACACAGAGTTGGTCCAATTTATGTACTTAAAATTAATATGTATAGTTGCTATATAATGATAACTGTTAATTGCAGAAAGAGGATAGGTGTTCATCTGTATGTATGTATGATTGTCATGTCAGTGTACTTATCCTGTTTTTCAATTTAAAGCATGTACTCTGGGCATGAACATAAAGTAATTCAGTTCATCTTCTTGTGATCGACAGGGACTTTAGCTGAGAACATGAAAATATCATCCTGGTAAAATTGTGTTTTCTGTTTAATATCAATGGTTAACTGAAATGTGAACTCTTAATTTTCTGATGTCATATAAACATTTCAGTAATGCTCCTTAGGTGGCTTCTAGAAAAGCTTGTCAGATTAAAATTACTTGTGCCTGTTTTTGGAGAGACTCCACTAGATTTGCTTCTGCTAGCAAGATCCAAACACCTGATTGTGGCCCTCTTCCTTCCAGTAATGGTCTTGTCTCTTCCTTTAGCAGATCATTTTCAAGTCAATGAAATGACTTTTTTTTTTAAGTCACTGAAAAGTATCACTGAAAGAACAGAACTGTTCTGGCATGCAGCAATATCCTTCGTGGTGCTTTGAAATTGCGTGGTACTTCAGATTGTTTACATTTCTTTATTATTTATGCACGAGTATTTTTCTGTTCATGTGATTTCTTCTTGTTTGCAGGAGTCTTGTTTGCTTTGAAAGTTCTGAACAACCATTTTAATCCAGGAAGAGTGAGCAGTGTCCTTGGACTGCCGATATCCAGTAAATATGCTTGTTGGGTGGAGCTGGTGGCTATTCATTTAATCTCCCCTGGGTAAGTGCATTTAATATTTCAAAGAAAAGAGAAGAGATTTGGGCTATGTGGAGTAGTTTGAAATGTCTCATGGAGTGTGAGTAGTGTTAGCTGGTGTTCCAGTGCAGTGTTGGGGCTGCAGTCTGCTCTTTCCTTAAAACCCTCTATTTCAAGTACATCTCAAATTAAACCTGAAATACCATTCCCAGAAGGTGTAAGTGAGGATTTGAGGGCAAAAGCTGATGGACAAGGAAAAGGGTTGTGCCTTTTCAACAAAGTAACTAAACTACTCCACCACAGTGCCAAGGGCTTCGTTAGCTGAGCAGCATCCCACTGTTTGCTTGCCATTCCTGTCCTAGCCCACTCTGGCTTAGTCACTCCTCTGATTTATGGTCAGCAAATGATCCAGTGATGATTTATCATCCAGTATTCTGCCAGTTTTGTCACTGTCACTGTCCTGCAGTGCTGCTGGTCATCTCCTCAGGTTCCCTGTGTGCTGTGTGCCAGCACAGCTTATCTGCCTCTGCCTCTGGGAGAGCAGGGCCTTGCTCTTCTTTGGCACCTGGTTTGTGTAGTCATATTTGCAAATGAGTAATTTTCCTAGGTAATATTTTGTACCTGTGAATCACATTGCTGAATATATGCAAAGTACAAACACAAAACCTATAAACTATCAAATCACAGTTCATGGGCAATTTCCCACTTTTCAGAAAGATTAAAAAAAAAAGAGCTCAGCAATACTGAGATATTCCTTGTCAGATACTATGATATAGCTGATAGAACACTTCCTAGCACAGAAGGAGATTTCAGATATTGCTTAAGTTAAGCACTGGGTTTATTGCTTTATGCCTGGCTGCTCAATTGACTGCAGTGAGGATTAAAGACAGAAGAGTGCTCTGCCCAAGTGCAGTTTTATTTGTGAGCTGCATGGCATTGCTACAAGTATAAAACGAAAGCTTTCAGTGCATTAAAAACATTTTTCTGAAAACTATAAACGGCTGTTTTAGCTGAACATAGGTTTTGTTTGGTGATATGTTTAACAATAATGTTTTTAGTTAAAGAATAGTGGAAGAGCATTATGTATGAAGTAAAACCATATCATACTGTTTATGGTAGAGGAAAAACACGATTTCAGATATTTTGTGCTGTTCTTTTTCAGTTGCATTACTGTAGAAATGTCTTTGGATAGAGAGTAGAGATTATAATATCAAAGATATTATGATAATATCAAAAAATATTTCATAATTTCATGGAAGTTTTGATAGCTGCCTTATCTAAACCTTTACAGTGACCTCTGCAGAGGGCAATTTCACAGCACTTAAATGATAATGGGGGCTACAGAAAACATCTCCAGTTACAATCCAGTTACTACAAAGTAACAATCTCCAGAAATTCATGTCCTAGAACACAACATGTTTAATTAGTAACTGCCAACTGCCTTGCAATGAGCCATAGCAGTTGCAGCTCTCACAGCATTGCTCTTACATGCTCATCTGTGTGCACAGGGCAGGTTATAATAAATATTTGAAGTCTGTGTTTAACTGGTTCCTTTTGTAGACCAAGTTGCATAATTTAGTTGTGAATAGATAAGAGGTCAGTAACAGGGGCAGAATTCTGTCCAGTCAGAAAGCCATGTGGTAAATTTGGACCTGTCTTGTTGGACTGATGTAGCAGAGAATCCATAACCAATGAAAGATCCAAAAGTTACACTGAGCATTTTGAAAACCTGATTTATGTGCTGGGAGAGGATTTAGGAGTTTACTGACATCTTATTATTTTCTTTCTCATTAATGTTTTTGTTTTGGAAAAAATTTGAAGTGCATTCAGTATCCTTCCAATTTTCACCTTCCATAAAGAATATTGAGATGTAGGGTTTGCTTAGCAGTGCTTGGGATTATTTGTTTAATAAATAACAGACTTTCTGTTTAATCTGTGCCTCTTCCAGAATTGGGCAGATATCTTAAGTCTTAGGTGAACCAATATGTTGGTGATTTCTAGAGCAGGTGATTTTTGAGTATTTTTAATTTTTGTGAAGTCAGACATTTTCCAAGTCAGGCATGCAATTTGCATTAATTTGGAAAATCTGTTCCAGAAAATCAATTTGGAAAATTAGTTCCTTATACTTTATTTTGGTCACTACCTTTTATCTATAAATGTTCACATCAGCATTTATGTTACTCTTTTGAGAGTTTTTGATTACCAGTGAGAGAGAACTACAGCTCTCCATGGCAGGATACCAGTTTGTGGTTAAGTAGGTGGCAGGAGTGCATTTAGATTTGATCTTTACCTCCCTCTAGTGACACACACATTTTTCTGTCTCTTTTTACCACTGATGCCTGAAGTTGGCTTGGCTTGAGTGCTTGTGCCATCATCTGTATCACTCCTGCAGTGTAAAAATCTATGCAAACATTGCACTTGGTACATTAAACAGAGGTTTCATTTCTACTTTATAACTGGGGAAAAAAAAGCTAATTTTAGGTCATATGATTTAAATTTTTTGACAACCAGTATAAATCAGTTATTTCTACATACAAGGAAATTTTAATGTTTAGTGTATTGGCTTCTGTAACTTCATAATAGAAGTGAAAATTTTGCTGGTAGTGTTCATACCTGCTTGAATTCAGAAGATTTGCTCTTAATTTATGTTTAAACACAAAAGAGTTTAACTCTTAATCTGAATGCTGAAAATTGATTTTTTAATTTATAGAGTACCCCATAGTCATGTCAATAACTGGAGCAAATCTCCTTATTTACTGTAAACATGCTTCTGGGTTGATTTCTCAAAAGACTCCAGAGCCTTTTCATTCTGTATACAAATGGTAATGATATTTTTAAAAGAAATTGTTGGTATGTGTAGAAAAGAATTTGGATCTCAGCATTTCAATTGTTCTTCCAATTTTGAAGGCAGTGTATTAAAGGATTGCAGTGGATCTGCATTGATGCTTCTTTCAGGCTGATTGTTGGATTGCATGGACAGTGCTGTGGGAAGTGTTGTGTTTGTGCTTTCACTCAGAACTGTACATGGCTTTGGTAGGATCTACCCAGGCATTACAATGGAAGTTACTTTTCTAAAGCTTGAAACCAGTTTACTCCTTTTAAATCTTTAAATGCTTTTAGGGAAATCATATTCTGTATCAACTGAAATTATCTCTCCTATTAGTTTTTTCAGGATATTTGTTAACTACTTTTCTGTAACGGTGTGACTCCTAATTTTAAGGTAGTTACAAAAAAAGAAAACTTGGCATTGTATCCTTGCAGGCAGCTAATGTCTCTGTGCTTGGTGTCACTCAGGGGCTTTCTCAGGGAAGCCTCAGAGACTTTGTCTTTGGAACAAATTCTCCACTCTCCCTTTTGTATCCCTACCAAAAAAAAAAAAAATCTCCCTTTCCATTACTCAAAATTTTTTATTTTCTAGGACTTCTTTCGCTGGGCACCTGTCAGGGATTCTTGTTGGATTGATGTACACTGTGGGACCTCTGAAAAAGATCATGAAAGCCTGTGCAGGTATATAATTCTGTTGAATTCACAAAAACTGCATAAGGAACATTTTTATTTTGAAAATTCATTAAGTCTTGAAGTCTTGCATATAGAAATTCAGCCTGTTCCAGCAAGTTTTAGACAGTTAAAGATATGGTCGTTTTATTAAAGTAGATGCAGAAGAAAAAAAACTTTTTTTTTCTTAAATATGGATAAGAACAATGAAGACTAAATGTGACTTTCAGATATTTTTACTTAGAGGAATACCTTTTACTCCTCTTTTGAAGTATTTATTTAGAGTATAATCTTTCAATGAACATGTCACTTCAAATGAAGTGTGGTGAAGCCATAAACATATATCAGAACAAAATGTTTCCATCTTGATTTCTACCATTGTGTTGATTCTAATGGAGATCTCTATGGTTTAAAAAAGGTGGTGGGATGCTTAAGAAATTGTTACTGGATTTCTCGAGCTTTCCAGTCATGTGTTATTACATCTTTTCAATTTGCCGTAATAATTATTTTTTTAAAGAGATTATAACTTTAGACATCTTTAGTCTTAACAATTGTTTTAAATGCAACCCTGCAAACTTTTAAAAGAACACTCCCATAAAGGTCAATGTTCTAGTTGGAAGTCTAAGCCCTGACAGACACAACAGCTGTGCTGGGGTTGGTTGGCAGAATATTTGGCTTTTTATGTCTGGCTATTTGATAGGTTGAGTACTTTATTCATGACTGTTCCATCGAATTGAGCATGGATACCATGTTTGCAGAGAGGGGAATTACTTGTTAATTATGTGTGTGCTCTCACTGGGGCTTTGACCACATTTTGGGGATAAAGTCATGTATGTTCAGCAGTTGGAAGGGAAAAGACACCAAAGCACCAAGCATCATCTTTCCTGCCCTGCTGGAGGGAACAGACGTCAGGTGTCCTGCTAGGTAAAGGTTAACCTTGCATGATTCTGTGCCTGATGGCTGCAGAACAGGCACCAGCTCAGCTGCCAGGGCAGCCTGAGCTCTCCAGCCTTGGGCTTGGCAGGAGGCAGCCCTGACTGGGTACCTGCTCTGATCTCCTCACTGACCCTGCTCAGGCTGGACCTTCTGAGGTCCCTTCCAGTGAATTTCTCTGGGATTCAGTGATAACCCCACAGTTCTGTCAGTGAAACCTGCCCTGGAGATGGGGCTGCTGGGCAGGTTCTGTGGGACTGGCAGCTGCAGAAGGCAGTGTGCAGTACAAGGGCATTTTTTTTTCTCCTGTGTAGCAAAGCAGGAATAATGCAGTGTTGCTCCACTCCTCAGTTTTCTGTGCATTAAACATTATTACTAATGAATACTCTCAGTAGAGAAATTGTTCAGTATGTCATCTGGGGAGAATATTATAGGTTGGTTTGCTTTTATTCTAGTCTACATGTATATGTTGCTTGAACATGGCACACCACTATGAAATCTGGAACAACATAGAAGCTTGCAGTAGTATATTCTCTCACTGATGCTAAAACAATCCACAGATACCCATGGCTGATTTCCTGCCTATGTCTTATGAAACAGACCCTTAAAGAAAGGGTGTTTTAAATTAAAATTTTGTATTCTGCAAAGAAAATACAATTATTCTAACAGTATGTGCATTACTCTTTTATTTAGCTGGCGTTTCTTTCTTCACTGAGCCTGACAGGCCTAGGAACTACTATTCAGGTAAGTACTCTTGTCCACTTAACCAAAAACTTATTCCAGATTTAAAAATAGTTTTTGCTAATGATTAGAAAACCTATACTAGAGCTATGTAAAGGAAACATACATAGTATACAAAATATTCTGCACATGTATACTTGCTAAACTTATATTACTTCTCTGGGCATGTCTCACCTTTCCTCTTCAGGCACGTGTGTAGATGTATTTTGAACAAGAGACTTAAGCCTCAAATTAAGGTCATGACTTTATGAAATGCTACTTTAGGGAAATCTCATCCCTTTTGCACAAGGTGTAGCAGTGGAAAATTGTGTCTGCTGAAAGCAGCCTTTTGGTAAATGTGCCCTCCTCTGGCAAATTTATCTGTTCCATTCTAGGGTGGTTTTTCCCTTCTAACAAGGATCTTCTTCCTTTGAGCACTCGTTGTAAATGAAGTTATTTACGTGCAAAAAGCCCCTCAGCAGAGTGAATTTAGGCCATCTTCAGTTTTAGATGGATGGTTGTAATGCTGGCACACTGAGCCAAGCACGTTTGATTCACTTCTCCTGCAGAACAGTGAATCACTGCTTGTGGAGTGTGCAGAAATCACAGGTGGAGTCCTTGTCTGTGAGGGCCAGGAGAGGGGCTCTGGGTATGGATCTGAGCTAAGGGATGCATATCCTGGCATCTCTTATCTCCTGCAGTGATTTATGCTCTTTCCTAGGCATCTGCTGGAAGAACAGGATAAATGCATGGTGATAACTCTCTCAGATATCTGCCTGAGTGCAGTGGCTTGTGGCTTAAAGATGTTCTCAGCAGAAAGCTTTATGGGAGAATTTTGTCTTTAATAGCCTGTGGTAGATCCTTCCTCCATCAATTTGTCAAAAGCTCTTTGAATCAACATGGACACTTTTAACACCTACATCATCAGAAAAGACTCACAGTTTGTTCCCTGGTTTACAATCTGTCATTTTTTAGTTTGACTTGAACCTGCTAACTGTTAATTTCATTTGATGCACATTAATCCTTCTTCAGGAGGGAGACTAAACCTTCATTCTTTATGTGCTTCCTTCCTTAGTGGTTTTTTAGGCTTCAGTCCTGCACTCACAATGGTCATCTTTTCCCTCTGTTTGGAAAGTTGGAGTCTGTCTGGTTGTTTATGAGGAAACTGTTTCACACGTTTGATCATTCTTACTGTTCTCTGATGTTTCGTCAGGCAGGGGTTTTTATTTTCTGTAGTCTTTTATAATTGAGATGTGCTTACTTGGAGCCAAGTTTATAGCTGCTTTTATTCTCCCTGATGGCCTTTGTCTTCCATGATCTATCTCCAATTTTATTATTACATTAAATAGTTCCCACAAGCAGGATTCTGAGCTCTTAAGTATTTTTGAAACATCTGTTTTGTAATTCCTAAACAAAAGGTCTTAGCCTGCTTTCCTTAACAACAGCAACAGGGATTGTTCCAACTTAAAAGTGTATTTACCCAGGATTTTCATTGCTCTAATTTACTCTCAAGTCAAAACCCATTTGATCTAAAGGCCAGTAAAGAAATAGAACCATTACTGCTGTGAAGTGAAAGGAGATGTGAGCACAGCACATGCAGCAAGCACAAGTTACCTGTTCCATGGCTGGCAATCCCA
This sequence comes from Cisticola juncidis, assembly GCA_013400215.1. Taxonomy (NCBI): domain Eukaryota; kingdom Metazoa; phylum Chordata; class Aves; order Passeriformes; family Cisticolidae; genus Cisticola; species Cisticola juncidis. The sequence continues at coordinate 2,836,454 of VXBR01010920.1, forward strand.
GCCAGGTAAAGGTGCTCACCCAGCCTCAGGTGCTCTCAGCCCAGCTGCTCACAGACACTGAACCTTCCTGCAGCACCCCAGAACAGCAGTGGGGGTGGAAACTCGAAAGATTTATATTGGAAAAAATCCTTTAATAGCTAATGAAGATAAGGGTTTGTACTTGACATTTAAACTCTGAGATCTGTTACAGCCCCTGGACAAACCCCAGCTGCTGGAGCTTGGGTGGGTGTACGAGACCACCCTTGTGAAGGAGCAGCAGAGATTCTGAGCAGCCCTCTCTGTTTGCCTTTCCAGCTCTTGTCAAGTTGGGAAAATGGGAAAGATTGCATGTAGTAGATCTGCCATGATGGGGAGGGAAAAAAAGCTTTAGTGTGCTGAAAACAAGGAAGTCTAGGCATTTTTGCATGTTTTAGGCAGTTCTCAAATGCTGTTACTTTGAGTTCTTTTGGACAAAGAGGAGATGGAGAGAGTTAATCTGAATTATCTTGTCTTCCAAGTTCGGCTTTAGATATAACCATTTAATTTTTTTTTGTACTAAATTCATCTGTCTAAAATGACTTATAACTGCAGTTAAGAAAATATATATTTGTTATGTTCATTCTCTGATCATCTACTTTGTAATTGTCTTTCATCCTATTTGCAGAATCTTAATGGAAGATTTAACCTTTTGCTTGGTGTATGATATATGGAATAAATGTGGCCATCTGTGAATGAAGAAAACTCGCTCTAGTGTCATAGGCTAATGATGCATATCTTGATTAGTTTTTTCTCTCTCTGGCATTGCTGATTTATTACTATGTGCCTTTAAATACCAATTTAAATAGAAAAATAGATGAAGTTATGGTCAGAACAAATTTTACGAAACAGCACGAGGAAACAGCTTTAAGAGAAAAAAGGTTTTAAGTGTAATTTTAACACATTTAGTATTTAGTAGGTGAATTAGGTTTTCTCTAAGTGCAGTTCATGAATAAAGTATTAGGACATTTATTTTGATTAATAGGAACACCTTGAACATGTCAACATTACCAAACTGTGTCTCATTTTGAAATAAAAGGTTACAGCTTTCTGAGCACTTACAGCTTGCTGGCAGTGTGAAACATAAAACACAGAAAAACAGTAATAGAACAAACCTAAAATACAGCATCCTTTTAGTTTCATCAGATAATTTCATGCTTTTAGTACCAGGATTTTTACACTCTTCATGCATGTAGTTTTGAAGTCTCCAGAAAATAAATTTATAGCTGAGAAAAATATTCATTCAGATTAACATAAAGCAGAGGAGAATGAGGGGAGTATATGAAGATTGCATCCCAAGTGTACAGATATAACAGCTAAATGCTGTCCCTCAGTCAGATTTCACTGCAGGTGTAGGAAAAATGTTCCAGTGTCAGTTGTGTTCCAAGACAAGAAAGAATTGGAAACAGACAGAATGTGTTTGTATTTTGTGTATACATACCTCTGTGCACACCTACTTGTGTACATAAAATCAATGCAGGGATATTTGCAAATACAGAGTGATATATATAATTCTATATAGAATTTTGTGCAGTTAACTCTGTTCAGTTTTTCCTGCTTTTCCTGTATAACTTCCAAGACAGAGTATTGCTGGTTTTATTCGTCTAAAGCTTCTAGAGCTTGGGATATTTTACTTCAGCAAAATCATTTTTAGAAAGAAATTACTTATTTGTCCTCACTCTGTCCTCTGTATTTGTTATTTGTGGAAGAAAGACAGCAAGAAGATAATATCTGATTTCACACTTGCTGAGTAGCAGCAATTTATTTATTTTATTTTTTGCTTCATTTTACAGAGTATTATGGCTATTATCCAGATTATCAATACAGAACTCCAAGGAGCTACTTTGATTATACAGGTGGGCTCACTGAAGAGGAACAGCTTGAAAGGGCAGTGCTGAACAGTCTTAATGAAAGAGGTAGGAATTTTATTGCATTTTTATCTCTTAAGTTATGATTCACACTGAAAGGGTCTCAGGAGGGAAAACAAGATGTATTCCTCATGACTTATTTTTGGACATATCTTGTAAATTTGGAAATCAATGGATATAAAATGAGTTTTATTGTAAGGGATATTGTCTATTTTACTGTCTTTTTAAGATGATATTTTGCATAATTTTTAACGTTGAATTCAAGGAAGAAATCCTTCAATTTTTAATATTAAGCATTTTAAGATGTCACTTGAAAGAATGAGCCATTTTTGTGGCATTTTTTGAAACTATCAAGAAAACAGAATACAAATAACAGTGATAAGTTTATAATATAAATAAGTAGACAGTATGCACTTTAAAAGCTTACATGTATCACTGTGAAACATCTGCAACTTTTACTTGTAGACTTAAATAATCTCCAACACTCCAGGTAAGATGTATCTTTTGTCAGCTTGTGTTTTTGAGCTAAGATAAGGTTTGTGCTATAAGAGGAAATATGTTTTTTTGGAGAATATCCTTTGATGAAACACAGGAATGAATTTCAAGAGTATCTCACTTGCAGATTGCTGTGGCAAACCAAGTTTCACTTTAAACTTCCCTGTTTTTTACACTCTGGTAGTGCCTGGTTTCAGTGCTGGTTACAGTTTTTAAGTCTCACAGGCAAGTGAAGCAGGTAAGGGTATCATCACTTACTGTTTCCAGTATAATTTGGTGTGATCAAATACATAGGGATCTTGCTTTATTTTGCACCACTTTCTCCTGCCTGCTGGAACACTTGAGTTTGGACAAGCAAGACCTGAGATTTGAGCTCTTAAAACACTTCTTTAAACAAGCTGTGTAAAGGTTCAATCTGCCTATAGGCAGATGTCTTATTTCACAAGGAACATAATCCAGAGGGTGTCACTGATCACACCTGTTCTAGGGACACAAAGGATGAGATGAAATTTACTGTGCTAATGGGCAATTAGGATATTCTTCCCTGACAGTTACTCTGAAAAATAATTAGTTTGAATGAGCACTGTCCTTTGGACACGATACATTTTCCCTAAAGCATGAACATTCAGAGATTCTTGCAATTATATGGATGATGAAACAGGTGCTTAACATGACAAAAAAATTATATAAAATAATTTGAAATAGCTTGTAATAGCAGGTACCACAATCAATTTAGGGCTGTCTTATTAATTTTTTCCCCAACTGTAACATTTAAACCATCACAGCTTCTTGGATGTAGCTAGAGATGGTTTGCATACATCTACACTTTACACCTATTTTAAAAGCATGATTTGCATGTGGAGGTAGAGACCTCTGGGTGTTTTCATCCAAGACCAGTGATACAAATGGGAGCCTTTTCTCTGAGTTCAATGGTCTCTGGAAATCTTTTATTTTTCTCTCAGTAACTTGAACTTATTCAAGAAGGAACAAAAGTTGTTCTTTCCCAGTGGGTTTGGCAGGGTCACCTTGCTGGAGAGCAGCACTTCTGCTGCCCAGCTGTGGGCATGGTGAGCAGGAGCTGTGTGTGGGCTGCATCCCTTGCCCTGGAGAAAGTGGGAGTGCTGGGCAGTGGCTCCAGTGTGCACTGGTGTTTCTTAACACCCATCTGGGTTTCCAGGCTTGGCATGGGAGAGGGACATTGTTCAGAGCTCCTTTGTTGCTGTGGTCTTGGTTATGCAAGCACAAATGCAGTAATGGGAAAGCAAAGGGGGTTGTATTTTGTAAGATTCTTGCAAATGTTAACAAACTTAGGCTGGGAATGTTTTTGCTGGTAGACTAAGGTCAGTGGATGTTCCTAATCTTAGATTTACTCATAATTTACCATTTTAACTTTGGTTTATCATTGGATTGAGTCTATAGATTATGTATATAATTTACATTTTTTTCATTGGGACCATTTTAAAAATTATGTTCTGAACTCTTTATGTCTGACTGAATAAATTAGTCATTTTCTAAAGAAAAAAACTCAAATATTTTGTTGCAACTCAAGAAAATATTTCTACTACATCATGAAAAATATACAGCCCACCTGAAATTCTTCTAATTAAGTTATTCATAGCTTTCTTCCTCTCAGGAGAAACTGTCTGTCTGTGTTAGCCTAGGGACTGCTTAAGTAGCATGTAGGGGTTATAGAGTTGGTTAGTAAATTCCTTTCAGTACCTGGGAAAAAAAGACATAATTAATTTAATGTATCAACCATCTTCAGTTAATAATGACTTTAGCCTTGTTTTAGGTGAATTAATATCTGGAGAATAATGAAATGATTGGGAAATGCAGTGAGATTGTTATGCCAGCTTTCCTGTAGTATTTTCAGTATCCAGCTAAATGGTAGCTGGAGGTAGCTGTAAAACTAATCCCCTTAATTCTTTGCAGAAGAGCATCAAGTCTAGCAGTGGCCTCTGTCCTCCTACTTCTGCATAGTGGCATTGATTATTTGTAGCAAATGGATGATCTGAGTGTGCAGTAAGAGTTTGGCCTATGAGGTGGTAATTGATGGTTTCTAAAAATGTTACCAGTGTGCTTTTTACAATTTGTTACTTCAGAAAGAGTTTATTTTGGTGATACTGATACAGGAAAGATGAGATTTTTCAGGCATGATTAAAATAAATATTAAAATCTTCAAGTATTAAAGGATTAAAGTCTTTAGCCATCTTCTCTCCTCACCAAAACACATTATCAGACTTTTGGGAGGGAATGGTTTTGTGAATTTCTCAATTTTACCATCCCCTTTTAAAAACAAGAGAGAGAGAGAAGGAGACTGTTCAAGATTGTTCTGGCTTGCCCTTGTAACAATCCAGCTGTGTCTGGATTCATTGTATGTTATTTGCCTTCTAAATTCATTACCCTCAGTACTTTGCTGCTAATTTGATTTTTCATTTGTCAGCTGTCCCAAAGCATAGCACTGAAACCATAGTTACTTCCACTTTTCTTCTTCACCACTTTGTTTAAGTCTGTAGATGAGACAGATTGGCATCAGCACCAGGAAGAAGAGTTTGCTTCATAGCATGACAAAATTCTTTTCATACATTGACAGAAACTCAAAGGACTATGCTAGAAACAATAGCAAAGGCTAATGAATGTGGTCTGCTTGGAGCTGAGTGGGAGAAATGGGGCAGTGATAAGTACTAAAAGCCAAAGTTCTCAGCTGGTATAGCATGTCTGCATTTTGCAGAGGGAAGAACAGGAAAAATAAAAGCAGTTTTGCCATTTTATATTTTGTATCCAGTTATAGTTTCTGTCTAACTTCTAGTGAAACACAAAAAAAAGGAAAGGTTGCTGTGTTTTGTGTGTCTCAGCTCTTTCTGGAAGCCTCCTAGTCCTTCTAAAGTAAGAAAGGAGGAAAAATGTCTGCACTGCCTTTCCTTAGGATTCTCTCTACAGGATGGGGCTCTCAGTCTTCTGTATTCACAGAACGTGCTTCTAGTTCACAGTAACATTGTAAAATATGCCATGGAAGGATGAAGGTTTTGTTCTAAGTTTGTTGTATCATATCCTTTAGTTTTGTCTGTCATCCTGTGTTGTTGCAGTTTTCCTGTCTTTAAATGCAGTCTCAGATTCCTTTGGTCTTTGTTTTTGCTGATGTGTTGAAAAGCCCCTGTTGGTTTCTTGCACAGACGTCAGGTGGTGTTTCAGTAGTAGCAGAGGCCTAATTACCATTTCTGAGCACTGTGGCTTATAAATATTTTGATAAGATAAAGGTGTTATTTCATTAATATTTCTGCTGTAATTAAAAGAAAAAAGGTGTCAGGGAACTATTTTAGGTAACAGGATCATTTAAATATCTACTTGCAGATACAAATACGTGTATTTAAAACATCCAGCCTTTGCTGTTCACCATATTGTTTGATCTAAAATAAGATCTTTTCTTCAAGTTAAAGCTTTGCAAAATATATTGTCTAGCCTTTTATTTTTGGGTCAATGTATAAAAGGATTTTTCCTCTTCTTTTAAAAGCACCTTAGTCTATTATTAGTAATGATTAAAGCACATGTATATTTGAAGTGTTGAGCATGTTGTATGGGGACTGTGCAAGGACTTGTTTTAACTGTGTAAGTGGTATCTGTTTTCCTAAATTAATTCTTAAAATTCTTAATTCTTAATTCTTAAACTTTCTTCTTAAATTAATTTTAATTCTTAAAAATTAACGTGTGATGCTGTATAGAAAAATAAATGGTTTTATAAGGAACTTTGATATTTAATTGACAATTTCACTGCTGAAAATATTTTTAAAAAATGCTAGTAGTTTAATTATGATGATTTAAAAATCAATTATTAAACTACAACATTACAACACAGTTTTGACCCTATGTGGGGCAGGTGAAAGCTTAAGAAATGCTGAATGTTACAAAGATTTTAGTGTTAATTTGTTTGTCCTTCCCACTTTAATTCTGCTCAGAAGGCAGGTTGTGATTTTTGATTGGCAGAGCCCCTCAGCAGAGCTGTGTGTGTAACCAAGCCTTGCATTGTTTCTCTGCTGGGTGTGAATTCTGGAGAGCTGCTGGAATGGCCTGTCCTGGCTCCTCTGGGGGTGCCAGGCCCAGACCTGTGGGGCTGGGGTGCTCTGGCTGCTCAGATTATTTTGCTCACAGTTCGTATGGTTGGGTTCCACTTGTCCTTCCCTTGTGAGCTGCTGCCAGCTGGGGCTGGGAGCTGTGTGTGCCTCGGCCGTGGGCTGCACATGCTGGAGTCACTGCTAAAAGCAAACACAAAAGCTGCTTTTGCCAGAAGCAACCACCGGGGACACTGAAATAGTTTCACGTTCTGGAGTTCACTGTGTAAAGCAGGGATCGTGAAAAATGTGAATACTTGTTAATACTTGTTATTCTTAACTTGTTAGATGTTCTTATGGTTGTGGTTTGTTGTTTGGTTTGGTTTTGTTGTTGGGCTGGGGTGGTTTTTTGGATGGTGGTAGCTTTATTGTTTGGGGGGAGGGGTGGTGTCTGGTTTTGGTTTTTCTTTTTATTTGACTGTCTTTAAGAGCAGTTTCTGGAAGTGGTAATTGCCCTGAAACCATCAGAATTGAAACCATTCCATTCCCTGTCTCCTTTGTGTGCTGATGCTTTGGCTTAGAGGATATATGTGGATTTTTCTCCTATTACAGACCAAAATAACAGTTGTCTTCCATTGTGTGTTGCAGATTTTGGCAGAGGAACACACAGCAATGCTCAGCGACCTTACGGGTTCTGGTTCCCACCTGAGAGCTCAGACGAGGACATGAGGAGGCGAAGGCTTCGTAGGTTTGACAGATGATGGAGTGGGCAGGTGTTGAATTGTGAAGTGCTATTCAGACTTACCAAAATATTTACAGATATACTTGTAATCTGTAATTCACAGAATAATTTATAATCTTTCTTCCATTGTTTTTACTACTTGTTGCAAAACTGCGTAGGATTTGTGAGTTCAGACTCAAAGTTGGAACTTGAATAAGAAATGTGAGATAAGAATCAAAACGTGATCTTTGTCTCCATCTTAATGCACCTTAAATGGAAGAAGGCTGATGGTTTTACCAAACTTTTTTTCCTTAAATTATTTTGTATAGCGTTAAGAATTCCTTGGCTTCTTGACTGCTGATGTTCTCAGACAAAAGGTTTTCTTCATCCATTGCAGCTGAAATGTTCCATTTTCTATGTAACTTTAAAACTATGCAATTTTCCTTACACACCTTTCTCAGTTATCTGTGATGACCAGCTCATTTTTGGGGATTGCCATGTGAAATAACACTGGAAAAGATCACTTTGACAGTGGCTGGGCCATGTGAGTCTAGGCTTAAAAGCTTTTGACAAATAGTTGCAGCTGTCCTTCCCATGCTGTCCTTCTCAAGGAATTATCAAATACAAACTTCAGTGTTTCAGTCTTCCTCACACCATGTTGTCTAGGGCTTGGATGGGATAAAACTTGAGTGGTAACTACTTATGTTTTCCTAAACCCTTTCTTAATATTTATGTTTTAAATCAAAAACTGCTGCCCTTTACAGAGCTGAAATAGTTTGTTAGGAGTTTTGTGTAAAGGTATGTGGCTATGCCATACAAAGCATGTATTTATTTAACAATATACTTTTGTAAAGCATCCAGTTCCCTTTCTAAGAAGGCTTGCAAATTTTATTTTGTATATGCTGTTCATGCAGCTTTAAAAATGCCACTATTTCTCAATATTAATCTTGTTGGAAGACCAATAGCAGACCTGAGAGTTTGTAGACTTGTGGAGATCATGCCTGAATACAGGCCACCTTGAATTCTTCATTTTTGAGAATTTCCTTGCCCAAGTAGAGGAGCTGACAGGAGAGCTGAGAGCTCAGTTGTCCCTCTGGGCACACCCTCCACACGAGGCTGTCCTGCTCTGGCACTGCTGCCTGGTAATGTTAACTGAGGAACCTCAAGGGGTTTGGTGCCAGTATCACCCTGAAAAATCACTCCTCATCCAGGCATTTTATCCTCAGAATGAAAGAGTTGGGGCATGGTCCTCTAAAACTACTCAGAACAGTAATTTTGTTACTGGCTCTTGTCGCAGACCTGTTGGAATCTCTTTATCAGCACTGACTAAGAATTAGGATAAGCAGTTTAAGGGTTTCACCAACTGTGCTTTATGAAGTCTACTTTTCTATGAGGTTATTTCTGAATGTAAAAAACAGTGCAGTATATTTCATACAGAACAATATCCTGAAAGGAAACTTTTTTATTGTGTTTTTTAAATAAATACTACCTACCCTTTCTGTTTGTAGCTAATGTATGTAGGGGGAACTCTTGCTTGCTGGGAAAAGCAAAGTATCAGGATGCAGGCTTGGGGCTCAGGGTTTTGGGACACAACAGGCACAACTGCAGTGGGACTCTAGGGCCAGACAGTGCTGATTTCTGGTGTGTTCATGGGCTTGGTTGGTTTTGTATATATGCAACAACCATAGAATAAAACAGCATACTTTTATAGAAGGCAGATTTTTTTATGTTCACTGAAAATAAGCCTCAAAAACCTGCTTATTTTTCTCAGCAGTTAATAATTGGATGGAAATGAGAAGGATGTAGCCTTGTAGCATCCTCAGAAATCCTTTAATGCTCTGGTCAAAAGTTGCAGTGTAACATACTGTGTGTGTTAAGTTCTGATATTTTACTTATTTAAAAGCACAGAATGTGCTGCTAGTCAGGTAAAAAAAGATACTTAAGGAAAATCAAAAACCCAATTGCAATTCTATAAGCACTTGGTTTTGTAAAGCGAGCTTAGACATACATACCATTAAATATTCACACAAATTGTCAATACTAATAAATGTTCACTTGTTTTGACTTTTGTATACAGAATTGAAATAAATATTTTTTTAACATTTAAAGTTGTTTGGTTTTAATTGTAGTAATTAATAAGGTGTGTATTTTGAGTGACAGAGCTGCTGTCACGTTGTTAGAAATGAAGCCTTGTGATACCAAGGGGGTAGATTTTATTGGAATTGGTCTCTTCAGAAATAAAAATTAAGAGCACTTACCCAGGTGGGTGTTGGACCTTGCCCTGGTCACTGCCTGCCTGCCTCAAGCAAGGGCTCCTGAAGCAAACATAGCTTTGTATAAAATATTGCAGCTTCTGCAGTTTGATTCCTTTGTTGGAGGAGCTGGGATTTCTTGTGAGTTTTTTGTACTTCCTCTAAACTCTGTGATCAGGTACCATGTAAGAAATTCCACTCTCTAATTAATCCTAATCAGCAGACTTGTTAATGGGCACATTCTTGAAATTTAATGCTTGAACAACCTAACATATTACTGTTAATAAATAAGGGTTTCTCACAGCCCAAAATTAAGATGTGATGAAAGAACTGTGTTTAGCTTTTAAAATTCTTTTCCCTCTTCCACCTTATCTTTAAGCACAGGCAAATTCTGTGGTTTTGTGTTAGTGTGCTGTTTTCCCTGGCAGCACCATTTCTCCTAAAGGGAAAAAATGCCCCTTAAAATACCAAGAAAACAGACACTGAAGGTGTAGTAGGAGGTAGTGAAGGGACTGGCCACTTCAGACCAGTAGTTCTGCCAGTTCTTTGCCTGCAGGACTAAAGTGACTTTCTCTGGCTATCCCTTGCTCTGTTTAGTTACAATACCCCTATGTGCCAAGTGTATCTATGCTGTTATACAGTGACAGAGAACTGCTGAAGCTGCTGCTTCTCTCATGAGCTGTGAGCGTGGAGATGGCCCTGCACGGCAGAGGGACAGCCTGGGAAGGAGTTTGGGTCCAGCTGCCCTCCCTGCTGCTGGGAGGGATGGGAATGGGGGCTGCTCTCCTTTTCCCCTCTGATTCCTTGGCTGGGGAATTGTGCCCGTTTGGGTTCAGCACTGAGGCCTGAATGTGGATCACTCCACACAACAGCTGGCGAGCAGATCCTGGTGTTTGTGCTGTGGCTTCTGGAGTGTGCAGACATGAAGGACAGAATCATTGCATGGGTTTATTATAAGCTTCTCATTGTTCCCTATATATAAAAAAAATGGTTACTTCTTACTTGTTACCAGATTTCAGAAGGCAAGAAAATATTAACACTTCTGAGCTCTCAGTCATAGGAGCTGTTTCTGAAGGAGTGTCAGGCTTTCTAAAAAGTCTTACAATAAATTCTGATAACCATTTACTCTTTCAGGACCTGGGAAAACTGGAGAAAGACAGTTTTTCATACATATTTAGTATTGTTTGGGCATTTTTGTTTATGTGATCTGCTGGGATGGGTGAAGCAATTGGGTTAGTGAAAGCAGATCAAGGATACATTCGACAGCATTCTGCTGCTGCACGAGAACAGCAGTAAGCTCAGCTCTCTCCTCTGTTTACCAGCAGAAATTGGCCTGATTTACAGCAAAAGGAGTGCAAGCAAAACATTTCTAAACATGTAGATAGTGAACTTTCCTAGTGAACTAGAGATATTCCAGAATTTCCTTCTTCTGTCTCTTTAGAGCAGGTTAAACAAGTGCAATTTCAAATCCCACGAGGCTCAAGCCTGTCTTCTTGTGTGGAGCAGTGGGGCAGTGTGTGGTCAAGCACAAGGTGAGCTGTGCTGGGGAGGTTTGTGAGCTGCCTTACATGGAGGAGCTGTTTGCTGGACAGGTTCACTCCAGAATGATAAATATGGAGTTGTTTTTCCTTTGTGCTTATAAAATGTCACCTCTAATTGAACTTCCAGTACCTTCTGGAACATCTGGATGAAGTGACTAGGAAAGGGGAAAGCTGTTAAATATGAATATGGAGCAGCATCTGTTGGAGTGCTGATGGGGATTTTTTCTCCACCTGGCTAGTTCTCCAGATGGTTCAGGTGGGCAGAATTTCAGCAGCTGTTTTTGTTGTTTGGTCAGTTTAAAATGCCACTTTCTGAAATCAGATCCAGTCATGAAACAGATCCCCAGTTTGATGAGGCAATTGCTTCACCTGCTGGAAAATTCTTACCAGAGCTGACAGAATTTTTTTATTGTTTTGAAGACTGATGGGCTCTGTCCTTGCCTGACTGCTGCTTCTCACAGCTGGCTTTGGAGAGATCCTTTTTCTTGCAAACAACTGTTCCCCATTACAGCTCATCCTCATGGCCTTGGAGTTGTTTTCTGTCTTGCTCAGACAGTTCCAATGCAAGTCAAGGCTTAGAAGAGAAGTCCTCATCTGTGCAGCATTTGTCTGTGGCTCCACTGAGTGGAGTTACAGTTATTTAAGGATTGCTTGTAAGCCCTGGAAGGGCTGGGAGTCAGTCTGGGACGTTGGTCTGAAGAGTCCATGTGGGATAACAGAGACAAACTCCCCGTGGTTCATGTTCTGAATCTGGAGGATGGTGCAGGTCACAGCATTGCTGGGGCTGCTGCTGTGGCCCCACAGGCTGTGCTGCAGCGCTGGCACAGCCCCTGCAGGCTGGCCCTGTGTGCCCAGAGCAGGTGAGTGCAGAGCACGTTCAGTCTGCTCCAGAGAGTGCTTTAAAGCTTCAGGAGGATCCTTTTCAAACAAGTGAGCTGCCTGGGTTAATGGGATAAAAGGTTTGCCTAATTTGCCTTACATACAGCCAAAAAATGTATGGACTGCAGAAACTCTGGGGTTTGACTGTTTTGATAATACTTTTGTTTTCCTCTGGTGCTCATGAACTAGCCAAAGTAGTGGGAAGGAAGGTTTTTTGGTTAAGAGTTTACCCTGGAAGAATCCCTGGACCAGTTTTGCTTAAACCTGTAGCACATAATAATGTGATTCTCGAATGACCCATGCCAGTGCAGGTACTCCCACAAAAGGGCTGCAGCCCACAGAGGAACAGTGCCAGAGCACAGGAAGAGTGAGAAGGAAGGTGCAGCACAGAGAAGCCAGTTTGTACCTGGAACAACACCTGCCCAAGAAGCTTCTGGCTGCCCCCTGCCTCGCTGAAGGGACTGACTGGCACCTGCTGTGGTAATAAGAGAGCAGAGCAGGGCCTGGAGTGAGCTGACCCTGGGAAACTTGGAGGAAAGGTACGTTAAGGTTTGTCAACTTTTTCCCCAAGATAATAAACTGAGTTCCCTGAGCTGAGTCTGTTTAGCCCCCAACAGTCCACGGTGATTTCCCCATCCATATTCTGACCAATGAGTTTTCTTGCTCTGTCTCCTGTTTCCTCTCCTGTCCTGCTGGGGGGTGCAGCAGCTGGGCAGATGTGGCTGCCAGCCAGGGCCAGCTTCCCTCAGCCCATGACAAGCAGGGACCTGGGGCAGCAAGGCCTGGCCACGGCCCCTGCACTGCTGCTGGAGGAGGCTGTGGCAGCTCACAGGCCCCAGCCCAGCACCACCTCTGTCTGGAGCTGAAGCAGCTTTGCTGTCCTCTCATTCTGACTGTTCTATGCGTGTAGATTGTGAACTCAAAATCCAGAAGCTCTGTTGCACACAGATGAATTTGAAGTACTCTTTAAAAATACCATTTTTACAGCATAGCACCATTATGATAAAATATAATAGAAGTGATACCAGTTTCTTCTTTAGTCTCTCCCTTTTGACACAATCTGTATGCACCAAAAGATGACATTGAAGACATGTTTTCAGTATTGGCTTGTGCATCTCCTTCCTTGTAATGAAAAACATCTAATGAAGCAGAAATGGCCTCATCTCTTGTTGAGCAGATCAGGTTTCAGGCCATGCAGTGTTTTTCTTCCACTTGCTGTCCTCTAGAAATCCTGATGCACAGGGATGTGAGGGACAAGAATCTGCCACCTACCCTGAGGATTTGCCTTGAGTTAGAGCCAGGACCTTCCCTGTGTCCTGGCCATGGTTTGCCAGGGTGATGAGCAAGGAAATCTCATTGGAAATCACTGGTTCTTAAATCAGTGACCTGCAAGTGCAGCCAGCATCATTTTCTGTGTTGCTCTTAATATCCTGCCTGTTGTTGAGGATCAAATTCACTTCTTGACTGGGCCTGTGTAAGATCCAAACTCTGGAATGCCATAGTAAGGGTAGTTTGGACTTGAAGGGCCAGCACAAGGCCATTGCCTTTAGGCAATGTAGTAGGTTTTTACTCTTAACAGTTTCAGCTATGCCTTTTCACACTTAATTTCATAAATAGGCTCCCTATGAATAATTTACCAATTATTTTTCTGCTTATAGTCACTGGACAAATGATTGCAGAATTAAAGCATCTGCTGCTTTATACTTTGATCTATTTTACTTGCTATGTAGTATTAAGCAATTTATCTGCAATTTCATTTGGAATTAGTTCAATATTTCTGACAAATGCCTTCTGGAGTTAGCTGAGCATGGAACAGGAATTTACACACTTAGGAAATATCTGACCTATCAGTAGTAGCTTAAAAATACATTTCCTATATATAGACAGACCGTAGTAAAATGGAAGTGGCACAGTTGCAAAAACTCTGTGTCAAAATGATACACAAATATGGGGGGGAGGGTTGTGTGATGTTTTTAAAGCAAACAAAAGAGCAACATGGTAAAATGCTGTGAAATGGCCTATTTAAATTATTGGTGAGGCTTTTTGCCGATGTTTTAAAGATTTTTTGGTGCATTTGTTCAAGTTAGGTGAACACAGATGCGATTCCAAAAATGCTTTTATTCCCTTGTCTTCACCTTGTCCCTATGACCTGGTTTGCATTAACACATTATATAAGGTTTTGGTTATTGTTTACCTCAGTGTAGTTTATACCAAAAGCCCCACTTTGCTTTCCAGGAAAGCCACAGCCACTCTCCAGAGTTTCTCACCTGAGAAGAGGCTGCAGACGAGTGATGGAGGAGGTGGTGAGCACTGCCAGGTGAGGCTCATAAAGGAGACCTCAGTGTGGAATCAGCTGAATCCACTCAGGAAATGGGGCCACCACCTGAGCCACGGTGTGAGCAGCAGCTGCAGCTCCCAGCCCCGCGGGGCTGTAGCTGAGGCCTTTTTGGAAACACAGCCTGCACACCTTGGAGAGCAGTGCCTGAGCACTGGTGCTGCCTTCTTCTCGCAGGAAGTTCCTGGGCTGTTCAGCACCTTGCAGAGTCAAGACTTTGGGGTTTATGTCAGACTGGAGAGCTGCTCTCCCCTGCTCATGGGATGCTGCCTGAATCAGGAGATGGAATTCCTGCATACAGGCCAAGGGCAGGGATTGGCCCCTGCTCCAGTGTCAGATCTGACACATGCAGCTGGAATCACCCAGGAGTGACCCGAGGTGTGCCTGTCCCAGCAGGTACAGGACCAGAGGGAAATGTTCCCTGGCACAGGTGGGAATGGCACATGGCCCAGGAGGGCTCCTGACCCTTGCCCAGGTGAAAGGGCACAATCAGTTGACCACCACGCAAGAACAGCACAGGAGAGAGGTTTGGTTGGTTGAGTCAGGAGGAAGTTGCACAGTCAGATGTATTTACACTTGACTGGACTCATCCTCTGACTGTTTTATTTTCCTCTGGCTGAGCCTGGAATGTCTGTCTTTCCTGCTCTTTGAGTTTGTGTATCCAGCTTTTAAATTGGCTGATCAGCCTGTTGTACTCGTGACGGCTTCAGAGGAGTTTGCTTTGAATTGGGACCCTGGGATGAGGGATCATGGTTTCCTTGAAAATCCTTTTGCTGGGGGCACCTCACTGAACACCAATTGAAATGAAAAGTGCTGGAAAAAGCATTTGAATCCATTCTAGTAAAATGTGGCTTATTTAGGTGGTAAAAGGAGCATTTGTGGCCCTTCTGCACATGATGGATTCTCCATTTGCAGTCTGTGTTTTCAGATGTTTCCTGATGATAGAGAACCATTGAATTGTTCTGGTTTTACAAATGAATGAAGGAAGTACAAATGAATTTTCATTTTTTCAAAAGGTAATTAGTGCTTTAGGATACGAACATTTTTACAGTTAATGCTTTAAAAAATAAAAAGGATCTTCAGAGCTGTCTTTCCATAAGGATCTTCATGGTGATGGTTCTTTTTTTTTATGGTGTATTTACAAACACAGAAGCAAAAAATGAACACAATTTATTTTCCTAACACTTCTTATATTCATCACTCAGATAAGTTCACCCATGTTATCACCATGTCACTGTTTCTTTTCAATTAATATTAGAAATTGCTTTGTTTTTTTGGCAACTTGGATTAGAGTTTAATAATTAAATGTAACTGCTCTTAGAAATTAATTGTAAATATAAATACAGGTTTTTAAGGATTTGTTATCTCTGCTAATTTTGTTTTCCTACCTAATCTGCTGTTAAATGGATTTGCAGTTTTTTGTTGCTTATGAAAGCCCAATTAACATTTCTTTCAGAGTCAGGTTCAGTACTGCAGCAGTAAAGGACTTTGATCTCCATTGTTTTTATTATTAGATTATTTTTTAACAATTACTTTGTTAATTTTTCCCCTTCCCTTGGAAACAGCAAGTGCAAAGTTTCTTTAGCTTGGGAAATTCGGCTACAGGGCTTTGACATTTGGATGTTTGCACGTTTCTATTGGTATGGATAAATACTTATAATATGCCATGTAAATGCAGTATTCTTCCTGCTGTAAATGCCATTTCTTACAGGAAATCCATTCTCTTGCACAACAGGTGTGGTGTCCTTGGTCTTCCCAGCTTGACTCAATCCTCCAAGCTCACCTTGTTCCCTGTACATTACAGCAGAGGACTCCAATGGGACAGAGTTTCATCTTCTCTTAATTAATTTTTTACACGAGATTTTACTGCCTGTGGATGTGTGTACATGGGTGGATGAGGCTCAACAGATCCCTCACCTTTGTCTCATTTTTCCCTTCCAACAAAGAGAACAATGCTGCACTTTCACATACACCCAAACACGAGCTGCTGTTTAAACCTTTAGCACAGTGCTCACCGTCCCACAAGCCTCTCTCTGCAGCCACCTGCTTCTGGATTGCTTCTTAGCCATGCTTCAGGCATACCTGGCATCTGCTGATTTTTTTCCTTTGCTCTTGTCCTTCTTTGAGAGTCCCTGACAGGGGGGCTGATGCGAACTGCAGCTCGGGCATCACGGTGGTGAGCCAGAAGCTGTATTCATTAGCAAAGAACTGGCACGTTCCCCGCTGGCCCTGGCACTCGATGAACGGCGCTGATCTGAAGTCCTCCAGGCAGCTCCCAGGTGACATAAGGGACTGTCCACCCCCCTGGTCACCAGACCCTGTGTGCTGGAAAGAACAGAGACAACTTGGTAACTGTGCGTGAAAAATAGGTAAATGGTGTTCATCTGGCTTTTTCCCTACTTGCTTTTAACTGTGCTGTTTTTTGTAATCTTAAATTGGAGTAAACTTCTTTTGCGGGAGGAAATCTTAATTTGCTCTGTAATAAGTTAATCTCAAAGTCTAGAGCTGGCTCAGTTAACTTTCAGGTATTTATCAGACTGAAGGAAGGAGTAGTCTGGGTTGATTCGGAACGATGCTGTTTATCCAAACTGCTGCCAATGTAACTTGAGGATGGCATTAGAAATTCCCGGAACTCTAATTCTGAAAATTATGTGTTTGTACATAAAAATCCTGTTGTGTTTTATAGAACGAGGAGGGCAAAACCTTTGTAATTTTAAGAAATGTGTATCTTGAGTCTCCGAGTACAGTATATGTAGCTACAGCCAGGTTCTGCAATTTGGACCTTTGTATTGTTTCTTGTGAATTTTCCTCTTTAATGTTGTCTAGACATCGAATAATTTCCTTTTCAGAACTAAAAATCCTTGACCCTTTAGAATACAAACGCTGCACGAAAGAAGCGTATCTGTGTAACCACACCCCCGCTTTCTTACCATGAGAAAGGAGTAGCCTATCCAGAGGCTCCTCCAGCCGCCGGGGCAGGGCGGGATGCTCTGGTCCTGGCTGTGCAGCGCCACGGCCGGCGCGGGCGCCTCGCACACGGCGCAGCGGCTGATGTAGGGCCGCACCTCCTCCTCGGCCAGCGGCGCCGTGGGCAGCGCGGCCGCGCTCGACAGCCAGTAGGACTTGTCATTGCGGCTGGCGTAGTAACACACCTGGTTGATGTTGCAGTAGGCAAAGGGCATGGTGCTGAACACGGGCAGGCAGGAGCCTGCCAGGCCTGAAAACAGCAAGGGAGGCCACTTAGTCCACTTCCTAGGTAAGCTGAAAATCGTGTTCTGGCCGACGTTACTACAAAACTACATGTTTTAGCAGGACTTAGGAAATCCACAGCTGTTAAACCTCCCAAGCCCTTTACCATAATCTCTACATGAAAAACAGAGACCTATTAGCAGCGTCTTCCTTTGACCAGTAATATTTAATTGTGTCAATCTGATATTTAAACATGATGTAGTTTGTCACCATGAGAAACAGTTATGATAACAAATTTCTTAGCTGTGCCAACACTGAAAAATAAATTAGGCAAGAGGTGGCGGCTGGTTTAAAAGGAGATCAGCTATTTACAAACTCATTAGGAGCAGTGAGAAACCAAATGACAATGCTGATAAACAGAAACATTTTTGTGAAGTATGACAAGCCATTGCTAGCAGTGCATCAAGCTGAAATGCAGCTGTCCCACTATCTTCCAGAAAGATTTCAGACTCACAAAGTGAAATAAAAGGATTGAGGGATTTTGCAGAACCAATCCTGCAAATTTCTCATCAGGCAGACATCAGTGGGAACCAAGAAATGACCAGTGCATACTTCTGTGGTGAACTTCTTCCAGAACTGCATTTAGAACAGTTTCATGATGGCCTATTTACTTAGCAATAATCACTGCACAAAGTTCTGCCTTGAACTTGGTATGTGAAGTGTTTTTTCTGTAATGCCCCCAAACCCAAACACCTTCATTAAAGACATGTGACATTTCTGTACAGAAGCCAGTTTTGTTTATCACTGATAATATTCCATTCCAGTACTAATAAAGGATCTGGAGCAGCCTGAGTAGGAAAAATGCCTGCAAAATCACACAGGAGACAAGGACTGTTTTCTTTGAATCTTATTTTCACTGCTGTTATGAGGCATTCTGTTAGCAACTGGCTCTCCTGGGGAATGCCAAACACACAATAGTGAACACATTCTAAAACATTACTGCTATTCTAAAAATAGCTCTTCTTATTGCTCTTTTAAACACTTCTTTTTTGTTCAGCTTATTAGGTCCTTGATCTTTCCTCCTCAGAGACTTCTCTGACTCTCATATAACAAGTCAACAAGAATTTAGGAAATTTTTTCTGTGCAAATTGCCACCAATCAATTCCTCAGACTGCCAGTCAGGCAGCTTATTTAGACATCTAATTTAGTCAGAATTGTAGAAGGCAGGAAAGAAATGACCCAAGGCACCAAAAGGAGCTGTCTCTAGAAGAAATTTCGCTTTGGCTTTTCCAAAAACTATTAGCTTCTGACTCTGAAAAGCACAGATTCTGCTGTACACATGATGCATAATTTACTTGTAAAGCTTACTTATACTGCCCCACTGTACTTACCCAACTTAACCAGCTCTTTCCCAAGCTGTGCCTACAGTAAAAAAGAAGCAGATCCTCCAAGGAGTTATTTCAGAGTGGCCAAATGAGATTTCTGACCTAGGAAAATCTCTCCAGTGACTTCAAAGGCAGGCTAAAATGAGCTGGGATAAGTGAAATAAACCACTCATCTCTCCAACTTCAAGTCAAAATTACTAAGAAATACTTTTTCATTCAATTGCAGAGCAGCAGAAAGCCATTTTAAATGGGTGACAATAGGGCAGCATAACCAAGTTCATTATCATCAGTGTAAATGAGTTTTGAGTCTGTAGAAAATAAGCAACTGACAGTTCTATAGGTTGCTCCATGTGACTTGTCTTTCCTTGTAGAGATAACACCATATTATCCCTCAGCTGGAGAGCAATTATGTACAATACATACCAAGATCCTGATTATGGGCTTTCTCTTGTCCTTCCAGGTACAGCAGACTATAGCCAGTCCATAACTTTGGCATCCCCTGTGGGCAGAGGGGCTCTCTGTCTGACTGACTGTGAAGGACCAGCAAGAATCCACTTGCAGATCTAATCTGGGGGCCTGGTGGTCCTGGGACACCAGTCTGGCCAGGTGGACCTTGGAGAAAGGTAAAAGAAATTTCCTTCTATAACATACAATAAAAATTAACACACGTGTGTTAAATGTTCAGTAAGGAGTTCCCAACTGAATATAATACAACTTCAAGGCTGTCATGGGCAATAAAGACACAAGTAGACTTGTGTTATCCTTCTTCCAGGAGAGAAATGAATTGGACTGCCACTGAATGCTTGGCACTTGGCTGTTCTATTGTGCCTCTGTCTTGTGATGTATGGATTAAGAAATGAACTGAAGTGGGCAGTGATTTCCCAGACTTACTACGATGAACAGAATGTCTGGACTGAATTTGAATCCTTGCAGTAACAGTCAATGTCCCTTGCTCACATATGTATTAAACCCTTAATTTATTAGAGAGCAGTGACAGTTAAAATACAACTTTAATTACTGCCAGACAGTTGCCCCATTAGCCCTGGCTCAGAGATGCATACCTATTGATATATGCTGTCTGAGCATGGGTGCCTAATTGCCTTTCCACTTAATAATGGATGCTGAGATAAATTTTCTTCCAACAGGTCTTGTTATGAAATCATTCACAAATGTCACTGTCAGTGCTTGAGCTGAGAGGGGGCAAGAGGTGTCATGGAATCTCAGGCTAGAGGTGGATGTATCCATGTGGGAACTGGGGGAGCAGAGAGAAAACTGAGCCCATGCATCATCTCCCACACCTCCCCCTGCAGTCATGCTCCATTCTTACCTTGTGGCCCAGCATATCCCTGCTCTCCTTGGCTTCCTTGGTCACCTGGTGGTCCGGGTGCCCCAGGTAACCCATCCTGTCCTGGCAGGCCACATGATCCTTCTTCACCTTTCATGCCTAGATAAATACAAAGTACATGCTTTGTCCTTCATAGGGCTGAATTAAGGTTCTGCACTGTCCAAACACAAAGGGCCAGTCAGCAAAATGGACACCAGGACAGGGAGGTGCAGAACTGCTGCTGCTGGGAATTCTCTTCACCACTTATTCACCCTGTGACCACAGCAGTGGCTCAGAGGCATGACCTAGAACAGCAGCTCCTGATGAGGTTTTTCATCCTCTCCAGAGATCTTGTGTGGTTTACAGCTGAAACCAAAGCACTCCCCAACAAACATTATCATGTAAGCCTCGTGCAGAACTGCCAGGATTTGTAGCAATGAGCTGTACCTCCTCCTGAGGCAAGCCAAGCTGACAGCTTTGAGAACCCCATTCAGCAAAGTCTTAGAACACATAATGACTTCCTTTGAAGCAATGGATCTATTGCAGGACTTGGAAAATAGGGAGGGACTGCAGAACTGGACATCTTTAGGCTCCTGATGGCCTCACCTTTTTGTACTTCTCACGTGGCCATGCATTTTATACATTAGCAGGGAAGGTGTGGCTGTGACAGTAAAAGATACATCTCATGTAGGATGTAGATAATAATGGGCATTGAACAAAGTAACACTTATCAGGTATTGTTGCACTTAGAAGTGGTTTTCCCCTTTTGATAAAAACCAGTTTTCAGATGAGTGTGTTTCTCTAGCACCCACCACAGTTATTTCTCAGTGATGGTGTTTCATTCCTTGCAGACTTTGCTATTTAACCCGCAGACTGAGTAATTCAAGGTTGTCTCAGAACATTCAAACCTTGTTTGAAGTAACATTCCCCTTGTTACTTTTTACCAAGAAAACCTGAACCAGTCAAGAAAATTAACAGCTTTCCTATGTTGCTTGCAGAGTTATTCTGCCAAAGCTTAAGCACATTGAGGGCTTTAATAAAATCCATTGCTTTTGACAGTAAAACTTCCAGTTTGCCTTCCAAGCCAGGAAAAAATTGGATTCTCCTATCTTAATAAATGAAAAAGCATTACTATTTCTTTATTTCTTTAATAAAACCAGTGCAAACAAGTGTATCACTGTATCACCTGGTTTTACAGAAACTCTTAATGATGTATATAATGGAAACACAGCTGTGTAACCCCAGAAACCCCTTTTAGCTGGTAAATCAACTGAGATACCTAAAACTAGACAGTTAACTGAAAACTGCATTGTTTCCTTTCATGATGGGAATGACTGCTGCAGGGAATGTCCTGAGAGACAATCATGGATTTTTTTCCTCTGGACACACTGGATGTCCAGAGCAGCCTACACAACAAACTTTAGTTTCCCAAGAAGGAATTACTAAAACTACACGAGGGTTTAAAGGAAATACTAAAACCACACCACCTTCTAAACTGAAGACAATCTGCAATACAGCCTGTGCTGTGTTTCTATGAAGGTGGCCTCTCTTTTGGGATCACCAGTGCTGGCATCACCCTTGTTTTCTTTTCATCTGTGAGAAGAATGTTTCAGTCTTTCATAAGTTCCTTTTAAGATCTCTTTGGTCAGTTTTCTTTGGTGGTAACTTTTTCATGTTCTAATAGAAAAAGACCTCTATTGCAGCCACTTCTCTGACTTCAGTGTCCTTTTAGGACTTTGGTTAGCAGAGCTTTGGGATTCATTATTGCTAGATTTTAAAGCATGCATATTTTAAACATCCTCCAAACAGGTCTAAACCACAGGGATGGTTTGAGGCATTGCTTTATAATTTGGTGGGGAAAAAGGAAAAACACTACCTGAAGAACTTTCTTCTCAAGACTGCCTTGTGCTTTTGCCCTGCCTAGGAGATGGGAATGTGGTGCAGGCAGGCTCAAACAGCCTGGTACCCACCATCCTCAGCATTAACCAGCCTACTATGTGTTTCTGGAGACTGTCAGTAAGTGTTTAAGGAGAAGAGAGAGGGTAAAACACAGAGAAGTAACTCTGACACTCTGACCCTTTTCAACTTGTTGTCTAAATGGTTGAGAAGAACATCCAAGCTTTCAAAACAAGAGCTTACCTTGGGGTCCAGGATGGCCTATTGGCCCTGGGAGTCCTGCAGAACCATCCTCTCCTCTTTGCCCTGCTTCCCCAGGAGGCCCTGGGATTGTAGGGCATGAATCATCTACTTTTCCTGGCTCACCAGGGTCACCTGGAATTGTAGTGGGAAAGTGAATTGCAAGACTGGCTAATAGCTCCCATGCAAGTCAGTGTTAGCTGATTTGGCTGTTCAAGAACATACTTCAAGTATTTTAAAATCTTGAATTATTGAGTCCTACTGTTTTTAATTTTACACTTAGTCTTTTAGCACAGTATTAACAGCATGGCAAGCCAGTGTTAGCAAGTGTTTTGTTAGCTGGTCTGTGATCTTTGCCCAGGTGGGCAAGAAGGGCAGTGGCATCCCAGCCTGTGGCCAGCAGGACCAGGGCAGTGACCGTCCCCTGTGCTCAGCACTGGGGAGGCTGCACCTTGAATCCTGTATTCAGTTTTGGGCTTCTCACTACCAGAAAGACACTGAGGTGCTGAAGTGTGTCCAGAGAAGGGTCTGGAGTGGGGAAGGGTCTGGAGCACTGGTCTGGTGAGGAGAAGCTGAGGGAATTTAGTCTGGAGGAAATTTGGTGCTCTATTACAGTTACTTGAAAGGAGTTTGTAGAGAGTCTCTTCTCCCAAGTAACATGAGGAAATGGCCTTAAGTTCCATCAAGGCAGACTTACATTGGATTTTAGGAAATATGTGTTCATGGGAAGGGTTATCAAGCCCTGGAACAGGCTGCCCAGGGAAGTAGTGGTGTCACCATCCTTGGAGGTATTGAAAAGATGTGTAGATGTGGCACTTGGGACATGGTGTAGGGGTGGGCTTGACAGTGCTGGGTTAATGGTGGGATTAGATATCTTGAATGTAACTTTATTTAGTGTTTCTATGATTCACATATTTGGTATACAGCTTCAGCCTTAATGTGCCTCAAACTGATTTCGGTTAAAGCCTAAAGTCTTCATACCCAGCTTCAGTGCAAACACCTTAGCACATGGAAATTTTTGCAGTATTTTGGCTATTTTGTTTCTGCAAAACCATCAATAGGCAGGCCAAAAAAGCTAGCCCATAACAGCCATTTGAAGTAACTATAATACATAATAATAATAAAAAAGAATAGTCACATTTTTTATATTGATAGTTACTGGCAGCTTTACTGGCCTGTTTGCATTTTGGATCAACATTTAGTCAGATGGAGAGTTCAGTGTTTGTAGTAATCCAGTGTTAGGATTCAAGCTTTTGCTACCATTTTGGTTAGCAAGCATCTTGTGTGAACACCAAAAAAAAACCTAAATAAGAACTAGAAACAAATGTTTCACAAGTCTAAGTGACCCTAGCAAGAGAGTTCTCAGCAGAGCATTCTCATTACATTGGTGCTGTTTATGTGAAATATGTATTAGAACTGTGTCCTGCTGGCATTACCTACTATTCCTAGAAACCAAGGATAGCTTCTAGTAAGAGCTGAATGTTTCTATTTATAAGGGAGCTTCCATGAAAAGAACAATAATCAAAAGTCATGAACTTACCTATGAAACCTGAAGGATTTGAAAAATGGAAAGCAGATTGTGGCCATTGAGGTGCAGGTGGTAGCAAGTTTCAGACATGTAAATTAGAGTAAAGAATGGAATGAGAACTGAAATCACTTACATGAGTGACATTAGAAACAAATAGTTCAGAAATTTTTAATCAAATGAGAAATCATTTAGGTTGGCAACTGCAGGGGTGTTTTTTCTGAGATTGTTTAAATTATTTGCATGCAAGTTAACATTAGTATGATTATATATGAATAGAAGGATCACAGTTACACTTGAATGACGATGAGCAACAGGTTCATAAGTACCTGTGGGACCTCTGGGACCAGGTCTTCCTGGAAAACCTGGGTCTCCTGGTTGCCCTAAAGCACCAGGTGGACCCTGTGGGCCATGGACCCCCATAGGACCTGGAAATAAAACCAAACAAAAATAAAATGCCATCTGGATGCTTGAATAACAAAAAATGTTTGGGAATCCTCAACACTGTTGTGCCACAGAAAGAAATACACATTTCTTCTAAATACACATTTCCTCTTTTCCCAGTCTGGATCTGACTTAAAATTGGTAGCTTTTCTTTTTGTAGAAATTGGAAGTGATTGGTGTAGATGGGATTTCTCTACAGCATGTGAAAGAAGCAGAGTATGTAGATTTCTGGTTTCAAACTCAAGAATCTGTTGAAAGCCCCAAGCTATTGATATGGGGCAGATGTGAGACTTTGCTAGTTCAAAAACACCCACATTTTCCACAGTTTCTCAAGACCCCTGAGGAGGGGTCACGGTTTGCTTATCTGGCAAACTCAAATGTTTGACTGCCTTATTCTCAGAGTAGCAGAGGTTTCTTCCAACAGGCTGCTGTGAAGCAGTGCATGTGAATCTATCTCTGCTCTCATCTTCTACCCCAGCCCCCCTGGTGTCTGTAGGTAACCAGGCAGAGCTGTGGAATGCCCAGCTCCAGCTCCAGTGGCCAACCCTGGGAACAAGGCTCAGTCACAGGGGTGGCCATGAGTGCACACAGAACTCACAAACATCTCTGACCGTACCCTTGGGGCCTTCTCTTCCTGGGCTCCCTGGAGGGCCTCTGGCTCCCTGCTGTCCTCGTGGCCCAGGATTGCCTGGTGCTCCTCGAATGCCGGTATCACCTGGATCCCCTCGCACAAAGATCGTCTCTCCAGGAGGACCAGGATTCCCAGGATCACCTATGGAAAACAACTTTATTCTTAATGTATGCACAAAGTACAAACATCTAAAAATAGCCATGTTCTGCTGGTGTTTTTTTTTAATTATACTCTAGCGTGTTTTTCTTTTTTTTCCTCTAGGACATAGGACAGCCCTTGCATGTTTATGGAAATACTAGTGCTAGCCTTTGTCCAAGGAAGACAATGCTAGGAATAGTTCCCAAAGTTATTTAACTCCTGTGCAAGCAGAAGATGCAGCAAGTTACTGGTACATTCATTGAAACACTGTTTCTCTATATTTATATCTTACAGATTTATTACTGTATTGCTTAATCTGGAGAGCTGCATTTTGTCCTTGCTCTGGTTATCTACCTAGTGTTCACTTCTCTGTGTATTCACTGAGGTAGTGATGCGTTTCTTTATTCCCTATGCACTTCTATACATTGTTTCACAGACAATAACCCTGTTATTCCTAGTAGTCTCAGGGGTTTTTTACATGATTGAAGTTTGTAATTTTAGTTTTAATACCTCTGATGCCGTCTAAACCAGGTAATCCTTGATCACCTGGAGGACCAGGGGAAGCACTATCAGGAGATCTTCCCATAGGTCCAGTGGGTCCCGCAGGTCCTCTTCTACCTGAGGATCACATTAAAAAAAAAGTCTGAGGGGTTTTTTTCAGATTACAAACAGAAGTCAGTAGGTAAAAGAATGCTGACATGAGAAGTTATGGAGGTAATGTGTGCTCCCACTTGTATAACAAACATACCAGTCCCCAGGCTAATGAGAACATCTCGTCAAACTGAAAATATTCGTTATCTTTTTAAATTTTTACTTCTTCCCACAAAATCTACGTAACCTGAAGAATACCTCATCACATGTTGGCACATTGCCACAGATAGCCCCGTTTTCCTGAATTCCAACAATGGGAGAAATAGTAACAATGTAAGGTGAGTGGGGACTATGAAATGGTTCTGCCTGGGGCAGGATGAGTATTCCCAGATTGTTCCTAGCAAAAGGGAGTTACGCTGATTCCTAAGAACCTCAGTGAACAAGATGAATTTACTAGCCTTAAATGCATTCTTTTTTCCTAATCTTTAATCTGAAATTTTACACAATAAAACATTTATGCCCTTGCTTGTGACAGGCAGAGTGGCAGGTTACCATCCTCTGCACAACACTTTGGAACAGTTGCAGCTTGTTAACGTGTCAGCTGCATTCTGTTGCCTTCTCTTTTCTATCAGAAAACAAATCTAGTTTCTTCAGTCTTGCTTTTGACCCCATCCTTCCATTTACTTTCTGCTGAGTTTTCTCTTATTTGTCAAAGCTTCAATGGCCACAACCATTGAAGATGTCACCTATCCTATATTTGTCACCTACAAACAGTGTTAGTACATCTCAGGATTAAACCTCCTCTTTTTTCCTCAATTGCACCATTCTGTTGACTCCCCCAGTTCACAAATTAGTAACCAAACTAAGAAAAATTATTGTCTTCATCTCAGAATAATACACTGCACCAGATTTCATCTCCTGCTCTTTTTCTTCCATGTGTTATGTGACTGTGGCAAGGCCTGGCAGCATAAAGCTGATGTCACTTGTAATCACAGAATTGCTGAGGCTTGAGCAGGCCTCTGGAGACTTCCTAGACTAAGCTGCCCTCAGAGCAGGATCAGCTAGAGCACTTTGCCTCAGGCTCTGTCCAGCTGGGGTTTGAGTATCTCCAGGGACAGACACTTCTCAACTTGTCTAGGCAACCTGTTCCCATGTTCAATTCCCTTCACAGGGAAAATAAAACTTTTGCTTTTTTTAAGTAGAATGTCCTTTATGTCAATTTGTGCCCATTCCCTCTTGTCCTGTCACTGGATATCACTATGGAGGAACTGTCTCCAGGTCCTTCCCATTAATGTGTACTTACAGGTACTTAACACACATTAATAAATTCCCCCTGAGCCTTCTCTTCTGGAGATAAAGCAATTCCCCCTCTCTCAGCCTCTCCTTGTAGGATAGATGCTCCAGTCTCTTCACTTGCTCAGTGGCCCTTCCTCAAACACTTGCTTTTTTCCCATTTCTGTGCAGTTCCTGTATCACCAAGCTCTAAAATAACCATTGCAATCTTGTGAAGCAGTTCTATCTTGCACCTACATCAGAACAGTTGATAGATTTACTATAGTTCTGGGACTGCCAGATCTTCTGCACTTTTTTCCTTCAGGAATTTCTTTCCAAGTGGCAACCCTACCTAGCAATTCCCTGAGTCTATTCAAGTCCATAATTTTCTATTTTCATTCTTTCCTATAACATAAACCAGAAATTCTGGAGTCTCTGTATCTCTGCTCTGGAAACATCAGCATGTTACAACAGAAGTGTTTTTAGGGAAACAATCTTCTGAGTCATGTTCATATTAACCAGAGTAAGAGCCTTTAGAAAAAGAAATTAAGTATGAGCCTGATTTCAACTCTGCAAAGCAGTACTTTAAAGAAAACCTTTTCTTACCTGGAAATCCTGGGAATCCCCTTTCTCCAGGGGGGCCTGGAATAGAAATACCAGGCCATCCAGGTTCACCTCTGTCTCCTTTTGGTCCAATTTCTCCAGGATATCCTGGGGGCCCTGTCTCACTCTGACCTTAATAAGAAAACAATTATGTACATAAACCTTACAGTGAGTACAAATACAGATGTGCAGAACAGAAATACCAGTTGCAGATGTTCATCCTTGCAAGGGTTGCCTAGTGCTGTGCTTCTGCTTCTCTCTTGGAAGCTGGATGGAGTTTTGTTGAATCTGGCCCTAATTCATCACTTTCAAAGAAAGTAATCTTTTTGCTTGAATGCTCTTCTTCAGGGGTTATTTTATATGGTGTCATTATTGTCTGTAACTTGAAATGTAATCTGATTGCATGGTTCTCATTTAATTTTCTGTCAGCACTTATTTGTAATCTTTAGATAGATTATATGCATTGTTTTTAACAGTGCTTCAGAAGCACCTTTAGAAAGTTGCAAATACATCAGCATGAGGGAAATCCACGTTCCTCTTAAGTTTGAGGCATAACTCCCACGGGCTTAAATAGAGCTGGGATTTCACAAGCTTCCTTTTAATCTGTGAGTTTTATCTTTTATATATTAAAAGAAAAAAGACTTAACTTTCCTTTGAATCATCTGCACTGAACTTTTTAATTTTATAAACAGCCTTGAAACATTCCAACAAAACTGTGTGATTAATGGAAGTTTGAAAGTTTTTCCCACAAATAACTGCAGGTGTGCCATTAAGCATGCTTTAGATTCTGTTTGAAAGTTTAGTCTGAGCCCTAATGATGTCTTCTGGTTAAGGCAAACATCAAAATAGCATGCACCTTTCCTTGCATTCAGTCATGCAGAAGATTTTCTGTTCCAGTTATTTCTCATTTTACCTGGAGTTCCTGCAGAACCCTTTTGACCTTTTAGTCCATCCAAGCCATCCAGTCCAGGCAGTCCAGGAAGACCTGAGAGGTGTTACACAGATATGACTGGGTACCACAACAATTCTTTACAGTCACAATTTAAAATCAAGCCTTGTTTTTAATCTCACAACACATACTGGATCAAGATGGGGTATTTGCTGAATTTGATTACTGGCAACTGCAGATGAGATCACACTGCAGTGCAGTCTTTTTGGAAAGGAAAATGTGAAAAGTTTTTTTTAAATAGCAGTCATAATACAGTTCCACATCAAAGCAATCAGAAAGCACATCTTTTAATCCTTTAGGTACTTTCATCCTGCAGCTAGCAGATTAAGGGCTGATCTGTAGAGAACCTGGTGGCTGTGGCTGGACTGCTGCTGTTGCATGTGGTTGCTACTCCAAAGTTCACTGTGCTACCACTTCATGGCCACTGATGGGGATGCAGACCCTACCAAAGACAGCTGTAAAGCTGGAACTTCTTTACAGCTTCTGCTCAAACTGAAAGTGCAATTTAACCCAGCTACACCAAAAAGACACTAAATTTCCACCTGGCTTCTTTTCTCTGGTCCTGCAGATTTCACACAGAAAACTATGCTTTTTTGCAACGCTGTATTTAAAAAAATCTTTGAACTGAGCAGCACAAAATTTTTGAAGACAACAAATCTATAACTGAAACCTCTGGTGACACATGGTAGTATATAGAGCAGCTCTGTTACTAGTGATGTTCACTGGCACTGGCCGTTTGCAGTAGTCAGACATAACTTTTGCTTTATAATTTGAGCTTTTTTTAAAAATTGCTAAAACACAACAAATAAAACAATTGATGGAAAATTTTAATGCATTTTTTAAAAAGTTGAACTAATCTAAGGTTGTGTTATTTGCAACTGAGGGTAAGAACATATCATTAGTGCTTTTTAGTTCCTAGGTTGTATGGATAAACTATCAAATGTGAGAACAAACACGTCCTCAGTGCAGACAGCAATCTGTCACCTGGTTATAGCAACAGGTCTGGCAGAACTGGGGTCATTTGTGACAGGTCTCAAAGAGGTGTCAGAGACAGGAACAGGCTTGGGATGCCTCTTGCACCAGAGAGGGACACTGATCTTCAAGCAGCTGAATGATTCTGTCAGTGCCTGTTCCTGTCTCTGTTCCACTTCTGCTGCTCATCTCTGCCTCCTTTCCTCCCCCATCAATTCCTTTCCCTGCCCTGCAGGATTCCCAGTCCACTTGCAGTGGGTTTTCCCCACGAGTCTGAATTATCTGGGTCTGCCTCTTTCCTCTGGCTCCTTCCTGGCACAGATGATGTAGGTTCTCTGCTGGGTGCCTGCTCAATCCCAGCTTGTCCTGCAGCTCACCAATCTGCCATGTATCCAGGGCAGGCATCTGGGGAGAATTTACTGCTCTACTTAAGCACATATGAATGGATATATTTTTTTAAAATTTATAAACTGGTCAAATT
This sequence comes from Cisticola juncidis, assembly GCA_013400215.1. NCBI lineage: Eukaryota > Metazoa > Chordata > Aves > Passeriformes > Cisticolidae > Cisticola > Cisticola juncidis. Next base: position 2,866,246 of record VXBR01010920.1, read on the forward strand.
TGGCAAGGACAAATTGCGGTAGGAACAGCAACACAAATACCCTTCATCAGCTGCTTCACCTGCCAAATTTAAGTGTCCTCAATTCAAAGATGGGTCATCTGAGAATGAAAAAATAAAAAAGCCCTAGAGTTCTCTAGAAGGTGCACCAAAAATTATAATCATATAGCTTTGTTCTCAGAAACTGTTGGATTATTTTAGTTAAAATTTAACAAAGGATGAATTGAAAAAAAAAATCCACTGTGTAGACAACACCAGTCTGGAAAAATTTTAAATCCAGAAAAGTGTTTGAAAACCTGCAAAACATAGATAATATACTATATGTGTAATCCACTTTATAATATGGGATACTAGTAATCCAACCTGTAATATCTTCTATGACCTTAATTAATTGTTCTTTAACTTTTCATGACATTCTAACTTTGATTCCTGCTTTCTGTAGCCTTCTTGTGCTTTGGACATGTTCCCATTTTAAAATTTATGTAAGAGCTGCTTTTCGGGGAGTTTAACAGTGGTATTTTAAAATTATTAAGAGCTCCTAACTAATTTTGACCCCCAGGTCACCCTTTAAAACTTTTTTGATCTTTGGCTCATTCAGGCAAGATTGATGGCTTGGTTTTTACTTGCTTTCCAGGGAATTTCTGACACATTTGCCAACAATCCATTATAATATCAGCACTTGTAATTCTAGATTTTTGGATTGCTGTAGTCCCATATTTCTAGGTACAGCTGAATTGGCTGACCTGAGCATGAACCACTGTTTCTGTGTTGTAGAGCCCAATTCAGCTCCTACTCACACAGATCCTCCTGGTGATGGTGTGAGTATTATTTGCTCCATCAAGGATTACTCACACAAGTAAAGCTTGCCAGGCTAAGCCCTTAACTAGTAAAACTACTGTAATAAGGAAAACAGGATTATGCTTTGATAGATGTTGTTTAACTTTTTTTTTTTTAATCTAGAAGTTCTTTAAAATCTAAAAGTTCAGGAACAAGACCTTGAATGTAACTGAGAACCAATGAGAATAATGAGGCCGTGTAATTAGCTATGAATTACCCATTTCATTTCTAATGCTTGCACCAGCACTTGTTGCAAACAGCACCAAAATCTATTTATCCACTTGTACTGGAATACAAATACCAGTCAGTCTTCATTATTGGATAGTTTCAAAGGTATTAACCTTCTTTTCAGCTATGCTGGCAATACACAGAATCCTCAGCTTAGCAGACAACTCTCCCTAAAGAATTGCCATTTGGGACTGAACTTTTCCCTGTGCAGGACGTGTGTTAATGTTATGTTCCTGTGCAGAACTTGGGATAACTCCTGCACAGTAAAGAAGTGTCTTACGGCAAGAAGGAAAGAGCCCAGCAATTATAAAGAAGTTTTCAGCAGAAGAATGGTTTTTTTTCTTTTTTGACCCCTTTCAGACATCCCTGCTACTGCAGATCTCTGCTTTTGTTACAGCAAATATTGTTTGCAACACTGAAATGTTCTCTTGCACATTATCTACCAGCAGGGAATCTGTCATGACAGTTTAAATCAGCACTGCTTATTTACTGCAAGCAATCATAAATTGTTTCCATTTTTCACTTGAATTTTCAGTCATTGGTAAGAAACCTTCTCAATTTGTCCTTAAGCTGAATTTGAAAAAGTGGATCTATTGTGCTCTCTAACCATTTTTTATAGCCCCAAGTATTACTTTACTGTGGTTTCTGTATATGGGTCTCTAATCTTCCTGTTTGGGAACTATTTATGAACCACACTATAACAGACACAGGATACAGAGTTGATAACTTTCTTTATGAAGTATTAATAACTTACAATTTCAGTTCCAAGCATAGTAAAAATTAATAATGTTCTGCAACAAAAACAATTGTATACATGAACTGACATTCAATCTAAACACAGTAATTTCAAGAAGTGCAAATTAGGATAAGGAGGAAACACTTCTATGTTAAATACTCCAAAATCAGACAAGCAGCAAGAAAACCAACAATAAAATGCAACTCAATTTATCACAATTTGTTAAAAGAAATTTGAAAAACAAAGCTGTCATAGCAGCCTGCTGGGTTTATAGAGTAGCAGTGACACACCATGGCGAAAATGTACAATGCAGCATAACTGAAGTGAAAGGGAAACAACTGAATTACTTCAAACTCTTTTTTTCCCTAAAGTTCTGCTACTGGTTACATCAACTAAGCCAGACTCTGTTTCTACCTTCTTCCTTACTCATTTTAGATTGTAGCCTAATTTTCCAAGGCAGCACTTATGGTGCTTACTGCTTAAAGGTAATGGGAACTGGCTTAAGTCTTCTAGCAGTTTAAAAGACCACAGAGTCCAAACCACAGTCACAGGCCTTTTCCATTTTCACTACTGAAAGAATATTTATGTCTGGTACTGTCACATTATCACTAGAATGGTATCACTAGAATGGCACTTTATATTCTGTTTACCTTTTCTGCCTTGGAATCCAGGCAACCCTTGCAATCCCGGAGGTCCCACAATTCCAGGTTTCCCTTTTTCTCCAGGTTCTCCTGGCAATCCTTGAGGACCTGTAGGTCCTGAGAGAGAAAGAAACTCCCATGAATATGCAATTATATTAAACTATTGATTTTTTTTCCCCATGCTATGCAGCACGCTGTGTTAACAGCAGTACCTGAAAATGTTTGGGGATGTAGGAAGAATTGATGGGTCTTGCTCTCTGAGACTGAGCAGACAATTGCTGTAGGTACAGAAATAACTTTAAATGCCCCCTTCATATGATCTCTGATTTCTCCAGCCTCTCACAGAGATGCCTCAGCTGTCTTCTCCTGTTCCATATCTATTCTGAGCTATTCCATGGAACTATTTTTTAAACTTTGGCATTACCTGGTAATCCAGGTCGCCCTGGATATCCAGGGTCACCCTTTGGTCCTGGTCTTCCAGGCTGTCCTTGGATACCTGGTAAACCCTTCTCCCCTGGAAATCCACAAAGTCCTTAAAGAAAAAAAAAATAAAAAGCAATTGCTACAGAAAAAAAACTTGGAGAAAATAAATGTTTAAGTTCAAATTTGTCTTCAATCCGACAGAGGTACCTGGCAATCCTGGATCTCCTGGAGGCCCTTTCCGACCACGTGCACCAAGCAGAGGAGTTGGGTCACCTCTCTTGCCTGTTGAGGTACAAGGAATTCCATTTTATACAAGCATCCTTTCCATCCACAAAACCACAGCTGGACCTTTTGTAAGATCAGGAGAGTCACTAATAGATATAAACAGCTCTAGAAGGGGCCAAGAGAATACAAAACGAAAATTGCTTTGGCACATACAAATTATGAGAATTCACTTTGATTGCATTTTTTTAATTTGATTTGACACATTTTCCATATCCATAAGAAATGATTTGTACATGGTTTTGATGGAATTTTTAAGTTCTATGATATTTAAAGTGAATTTATCTTCTAAATTAGCAATACCTACTTGTAAAAGAAGAAGAAGTTAAAGGATATGCAACTTTTGCTTTCAGCTAAGTGAGACTTGTTTCTAATTAAATTCATGTTTTATGGGAAAGGAGAACAGAAGTGAAAATAATTTTCTAGTCAGTCTTCAACATCTATCCCACATATATTATACCAATATTGCTCTTTTCAGAGCATGTCTATATAAACTCATTACCTTTAAATCCTTTGGGACCAGTCAGTCCTGGATATCCAGGGTTTCCTGGTAAGCCAACATCACCCTGATTTTTTTTTAAAAAACAAAACAAAAATGTTTGATATAGGATATGTATAGCAGGAATGATTTGCAGGAGCATTTGGTTCTCTTACGAAAACTATATCTCGAGCTCAACAAAAAAAACCATCTTGTCTTTGTTACATGTCTTACACTGGCCACAACCAAGACACTGTAGGTTAGACTTGCTAATAATTTTGAATTTGTGCTTTTATAGCTTATTCTTATTCTTGGCTCAAACAGCTTAATTTCCCCACAGATGGCCTAGATAATTTGATTTAAAAGGTACCATAAAATATATATCCGATATTGTTGTACGTTATCCAAAATTTACTATAAACATTAACCAGAAATATTGTGATGTCACAATAAAAAAATGTAGATTTCCCTATTTTTCCTTTTGAATAATGACCTTTAATCAGCAAAGAAATTTGATTAAACAAACCAAGCAAAAGTATGTCCCTTTACCAAGAAAATAACTGCTTTTTCCTTCATGTAATCTCACTATCTACCTACCCAGCATACAAGAAGTGAAGAATTATACCTTGCCTGGAATGCTTGTGTGGTTTGTGTATTTGTTCTTGAGCAACACTGCTCTTGCCTGGGTTCTGCCTGGGGCAAAGATGACTTGCTTTGTCTTGTCTGTTTCTTTGGTCACTTCACACAGCAGGATATGAAGAAGCAGCTACATATTAAAACATAATTGTGCTGCTGCTATGTTATGATCTCTGTGGTAAGTGGTTTGTCAATCTGTTCTTAAGAAAAATGTTAAAGACTTGATTGTGCATCTGTTTTTTACCCCCCTATTGAGTGTAGTGGAGCCTGGACTTCAATCACGTGTCAAAGCACTACATCAGAACAGGCAGCTGAGAGAAGTCCTTTCCTAACTCCCACCACAGTTCCTGCTAAAATGTAACCAAGACACAGAGGTGTTTCATGAGGGAATTTACAGTTCCTACTGCACTGGCTGTCTCTTCTCAGAGGGAATCCAATAATGGGTGAGTACAATACAAGCACCCTTTATCCTATTACTCAGAGGCAGGAGATAACTGCAAAGTCCAGGACATTTCACTACCACTCTGTTTACCTGGTCACCTGGTTCTCCTGGAAAACCTGTGATTCCTTGAAGGCCCTTTGGTCCAGGCAAACCCTGTGATCCTGGAAACCCCATCACTCCAGTGTCACCTTGGTCACCTGGCAGTCCTGGAACACCATTCTTCCCTGGAAATCCTCGTGTGCCTCTGAAACCAGTATTGCCTTTTTCACCTGAAGTTGATTGCAGAACAAGATAATGACCAATCATGTCAAGCCAGTGTTTCACACTGATTTTCAATATGGCAACGCTTTCACTCTTGGTGTTTTGCCTTAGTGATAATGCAAAGAAATTATGCAGCCAGTTTAGGAATCTGTGAACATAGTAGGGTTGGCTGGATGTCCACACTGTGAAAATCACCATGATTTATGTCAGAGGAATGTGTGTGTATGCAGGGCTTTTTTTTATGAACTTACCTCTTTCACCTCTCAATCCATTCTCACCAGGAAGCCCTGGGTCCCCCATTTGTCCTTTCTCAAGACGGAGATTAACGCAGCCACTGTCTCCTGGGGCCCCCCTTTCACCTTGGAAGCAACATATGTAAATACATATGTAAATACATCCTCACAAGTGATGTGTCCTGAAAATCAGTTTGAATGGTGACTTTCCTAATAGAGAAAGCCTTCAAACACTAATGTTGTTCTCAGTTTTTTAAGCAGTCTCACTGCTGACAGAATTTGCAATCCTTCCCTTGCTTTTTTGTTTATTCAGTCATAACCCAGAGTGCTATTAAATCATAAGAATTAGGAAAGATTGTGAAATTATGAAAGACAGAAATTTTGATCTGCCTTTGATTGCATTTTGCAGATGATTATTCTTTTTTCCTAAAAAATTAAACACCTTTTTAACACAGTAATAACAAAACTAAACATAGCAGCAATATAACTACAGAGTGAAGTGGATTTTTACAAACCTTTTATTCCCATATCTCCACATTCTCCACTAGGCCCAGGTAGACCCATTGTTCCTTCTTCACCTTTTACACCAAAGGCTCCCATTGGGCCTTGTATTCCTGGGAGTCCTGGGAATCCCTGGGGTCCTTGAATGCCTTTGCTTCCTGGTAATATGAAATGCTTTATTTACAAGTCTGCTTACACTGTTGCTTTCATATTCTAAGGAATAGTATAAAGCCAAAGCAGGATGTTAACCTAAACATATTCCTCTTATTACAGAATATTACAACCTATTACAAATAGGTAACAGTATATAGAAATATGTCAGTGTTGTAAGACAACTAAAGCACCAGGATGCACCAAGATGCATCAAAGTATATTCATGCCTTTGTTGTTATCATAAGAGAAAGAACAAGGAATGGTTCTATGTTATTGACTGTAGCCTGGTGCAGTCTTATTCTTGAAGCTGGAAAGGGAGGTAGAAGCCAGGTACTTCCTGACCTTAACAGCAGTAAAAAGGGCTCCCTCTGTAAGAGAATTTATAGGTGAGGTGGTCTGCAGGATATTTAACATACCTGTTTCTCCTGGGAAGCCAATCAGCCCTGTATTGCCTGGAAGTCCTGGGGGACCTCGTGAGCCTGGAGGACCTGGGAGACCTTGTGAGCCCAGAGCACCTTTGAGACCTTTGATTCCAGGTGGCCCAGCCAGGCCCCTGTCTCCCCTCTGACCTTTGAAGCCTGGTAAGCCTGAGAAAGAGAGCTTTCATCATGTATGTAAATGTAGGCAGAAGTTAAGCAATTGTACATAAAAAGTAGAAAGTGATAGATTTGGTCTAAATTTGAAAATGATCAAACATGGCAAAATAAGTTAACAATTTTTTTTTGTTATGCTGGGAGTCCTGGCCCTGTCTAGATTTTCCAATTGGAATGTTTGTTTTCTTGTATTTCTTTAGTGACAGGCAATAGAAGAGCACTGTGAAAAATCCCTACTAATTTGTAAATACTTTTGATAAATGTGTCTTCTAGCTCTCCCTAAATAACACTTCCACTGAAGAATAAGGAAGACAAAAGCACAGTAATGACAGGAGCTCAGTTAAGTTACTCTGGACAACAGATAAGAGACAACTCTTTGTTTATTACTTATAGTGGACCCACTATGATTTGGCCAGCTAAGGAGCAGCATGGAAAGGGAAGTTGGGATACACCTGAGATGCACAGTCTACATTTTTTGAGTTTAAAGAAATGTGCAAAATGTAATGTACAGCCCCAGTAATGAGCAGCCCCCATGGAAACATCTGCCATGCCAGTCACAAAAATCCAGCGATGAAATCTGGCAGAAAATACATGCAAAGCTTTGAGCTGTGAGGCAACCTGCTGGCTGTTGTGTACCTTGAGGTCCTGGCAGGCCCACGACACCTCTGAGCCCAGGTGGTCCTGGTAAGCCTGGGACACATGGTGAGCCAGGGAAGCCCGGACAGCCTGGTGCTCCTACATCACCTTCTGGGCCTCTAAAACCTTTGGCACCTGGAAATCCTGGGGTTCCAGGTTGTCCTGGAAAAAAAAACATTGTTAGTTCTATTACTGACTGTGCCTCAAAATTCCAAGTTTTAATTTTGAAATGTACCTGTTTGATTGCTATAGTATCTTACTTATCCTCTGGTTTTTGCACAGTTTGTGAAAATGGATGCTTTTCTGCAATTTAGAATTGGCTGTTGTGAACTTCTTTTTTTAAGGAACAAATACCAATTCAGCCCCCATCTATAGGTACAGAAGACAGTTTCTGATGTGTAGGAGCAGAATGACAGCAGCTCACTGGCCTGCACCAGGTGCCCAGCACTGCCTCAGCTCTGTAGGTGTTCCCTGCACTGAAGGATGGGTGTATCTGCCTAGGCAGGCAAAAGGAACACCTGTAAAAGGAAAGCAATATCCCCTATGGGGTGGGAAGGACGTGGTGCTGTGGAGACATCACTGCAGCAAACAGCAAAATGTAAAAGTAAAAACAGGGAGTACTGTTCACAGTCAGCACTGTGGATATGAGTGAGAGGAAGTTTTCTGTGCACCAGGAGCACCTTTGCTCAGATTTTGTCCTTTGAACACAGAAGTGTTCACAGAAACAGGCCCATACCTTGAAGTCCAGGAATGCCTGGATTACCCCTTGCTCCCTGTGCACCAGGGGGTCCTGGCAGGCCCCTGTTGCCTGGGATTCCTGGAGGGCCATACGTGGTGTCACCTGGGAGACCTTTTGGGCCATCTGTGCCAGGTGGCCCTGGAAGGCCATTTTTGCCATCAATTGTAGATCCTCTTTCACCTTCATCACCAGGATCACCAGCTGTGCCTCGAAAGCCTGTTGATATGATTTTTAAATTCAAATAAAGCTTAATTCAGGAGGTGTTCAGGCTTTTTTGTTTTGTTCCCACCACCCCCCACCCCAAACTGTGGATTATTGTAGTCCACATTTAGCCAGATTTAAATTTTTACCTTGCAAAGAAAAATAAGATTATAAACTAAATTTCATGTTTCTTATTTATAGCTAATCATACATGAGGATTGATGGAGGTAATTCCTGTGGGAAGTGACAGGGGTTTTCTTTGGGGCAGCATCTGCCTTGAGTACTGTCACTCTTGTTCATTTCAGTGCCTTTGCTCTCTGGACACTGAATTACTCATTTCAATTAAATTCTACTTGACCCTACCCTACCTTTCCCTTCATGTATTCATTACAGTTTGACCAGCAGCTCTCCCAAATTAAGAAAAGCACGATTCACCTTCTGGCCCAGGGATTCCTGCTCCTGGCCTTCCTCGACGGCCTTTTGGCCCATCAAAGCCATTTGGTCCAGGATGCCCTGGGAGTCCTTTTAAACCCTTTTGTCCTGGAAATAAAAAGGGAATACATTAAAAGGCTGTCAGAGCACTAAAATGCATGATCTAAGGATTTCATCTTTATCCCACACAAATTCATATACCTTGAAAACAAACTGATTTCATCTGCTTCTAGTACTTTGGGCAAGAGCCAATGCTCAAGTCATAAATAAATGTGTGGCTGCTGTTTTTCTAAATGAACAGGTTCCCTATTCCATTAACAGCAGACTGAAAATCACCAGTGTCAATTTGGAAAAAAGTATTCCCCACAACATTTTAATGTTCCAGACCATGAACAGTATTAACCTAGTGGATGACAGGTGTCAGCTCAAGTTCTTATACTCTCCTGTGCTGCAGTGCTGCAGATGAGATCAGTACACTCATCCCTGTTCTTTCATGTCTGTATAAACTTTTGCTCCCACCCACAACACTGATGTCAGGGAGCTGTGTAATACCATATTAAGCAGCTTGAAAATCCACTATCTCCATTTCTTCTGAATTTGCTGAGTATTTCAAATGTCTTGGAGGCAATCACAAGCAACATTTTGCCAGTTCCTGGGTGAGTTCTTCAAATATAAGTTGAATAATTTGAAGTAAGGTGATAAGCAATGAGATTTTAGGGCTCAATTGCAAGTTGTCACGAGCAATACAATTTTAGAAATTACAGACTTGTAGCATATTTTTGCCTTTGCATATCTCTTTCTCCTGTTATCCAGATGTACATACTCCAGGCCTTATCCAACTCCAGCCATATTTTACAGACTCTCTCATGCATTTTCATTGAGGCAGGACAGAGTTTGAAGCTACCTTGATTTAATTATTTCCATGGAGGCTGCCTGCACACCTTCTGATGGTGCAAACTGCAGCTCTATGGCCCTTGATTCTATTAGAGAGTACATTCCTGTGTATTTGCAGTTTCACATTTTGAAACACGTATTTTGTTGAAAAACTAGCATAGTGTAGCTTTTTAGGGTAGCCTCTTTAATTAGCAACTTAAAACTCCATTTCAGTAGAAATCAAAAGTTCTCCTATGCATAAACATACCTTGAACACCTTTAAAACCTGGGGGACCTGGACTTCCAGGATATGGTGATGTAATGCAGACAGTTTCACCTGAAGCAAGAGAGAGAAGAAACTGGCCTATTTGATTTTAGATTAACTAGAGTCTGAATACTTACTGTAATATTTCTGGGGAAATGCCCAACCACATGTGCAAATGTGAAGTGACTGTTGATGCACATTGTTATTTCCCTATTACTGAAGTTTTGATGGGGAATCTTAAAATACTACCTATAGAACATTGGTAGTATTTCAAGTTGTTGTAATACACTTGTATTTTTTAAAGACAAAAGGGTTTTTTAATTGTCATGGCAATTTGTTTTAAAATACTCTCTATAGCAAGAAAGAAATAATATTTTCATTTCCATTCTATCAACAGCTACCAGTGTAGATTTTTCAGCTAAGCATTTTTATAACCAAGAACCAGGCCAAGCTTTCAGTATAAATTGTGTTTTTCTATAAATTAATATTATTTTCACTCTAAACGAATAGTGCTATATGTATACACATAGATATACATATAGAATAATACATTAATAAAATATATAATGCATATTAAACCATAATGGGGGCCACCAAACATGTATTTTATTGTTTCATTCTTAAACTCAAACTTACCTTTCTGGCCTTTTGGGCCAGGTGGCCCAACATTACCCACATCACCAAAGTCTCCAGGGCTGCCTCTGGCTCCTGGAGGCCCAGGGAGCCCCAGACCAGGCAATCCCATCCGGCCTTTCACTCCAGGAGGTCCTGGGAGCCCAGGGAATCCTTTATCACCCAGAATTGCTGCTCCAGAATCACCCTAAATAAAAATTCTCAGTAAGTAACAAGAGGTAATTTCTCTCCTCTCTTTGATTATGAAAAAGCATGTTAGAGAATTATCTGGAGAAACACTCTCACAGTGGAAAGACTACATGGATGACATTGGTATTTTGAAATATTCAAAGGCAATAGGAACAAAGGTGTTTGTGTATTTTTTGTTTGCTGACGCCATAATATTGGCACACAGTATATGCAGAGATTATAATTAGGAAAGCCAAAATAAACATTAATAGTTGGAAGAATTTAATTTTTAATGGATAAAAACTTTCATAATCTTCATAAGACAATATGTTGATTGAAATGGAAAAAAATCTGGGGAAGTCAAACATACCTTAGCTCCTTTTTCCCCCGGCAATCCCAGTTCCCCATCTCTGCCATCAAGACCTCTTTGGCCTGGAAATCCTGGCAGCCCAGTTGGTCCTCTTTCACCTTTTAATCCTTAAAATATTTTTTGGGGAAAAAGAATATTTGCAGTAATTTTTAGGGGGAAGATGTATTTCTGCTTAGGGAAATGCTGGGTAACCATTGATCCTATCTTCATGATAATAGCCAGTCCTTGAATTCACATTCCTTAACAAGGCATTTTAGGCTTAGGAAGGAAGTTTGTGGTTGGATACCTGTTGGAACAACTTGGTCTCTCTGTAAAAGACGTGTTCACAGGCACCACAGGAATGTGGCTTTTGTCCATGCTATATATAGAGTTAAAATATTTTACTACTGAAACAGGTCACAGATTTATTCTTGATTTCAGTGATATAGGCAGACCCATATGATGCAGAATATTTTCATCAATATTCCCCAAATGTTTGTATTTTTTCCCCCTGTGGATTTCTCTTGCACCAGTATTTATGAAAAGTAACTTTTGCATCAAAGACAGTAAAAACTTTTCTAAGACAAAGATTCATTCTGCTGTGTCAAGAAATCCTTTGCAAATAAAAGCAAATGTTTTCCCCTGCTCCAACATCTGTAAAAAGCCCACAGGCATCCAAAGCTAAGCTAAGTTTTTATAAACAATAAGAAGGACAATCTTCTGTGAATAACTATTTTAGCCTTTCTAACTAAGCTTTGCCGTCAGATTGCTGTAAATTTATTGTTCTCTGTTTCTTTTGCTTTTGCAAATCATAACCATAACTGTGGAGAGGTTTTGATCTATTTAATTACAAGAATTTCAGTTGTGCAACTGGTGGCCTATTGTTTCTCTTCAATGCCTGGTCAAGAGTAATTTTTAGAAAAAGGCAAGGAATGTGAATAGTCATTGAGACTGAGGTTTTCCCAGGAAGGATGTTGGTGGCCTATTCTGAGATAACAGCTATGATATTGGTATATGGCACTTCAGGAGGTGGTTTCTATACAATAATATTTCTTCATGATTTCACAGTGTTTGAACTCTGATTAGTCTTTGCTGTACAGACCTCGGGAAGACCTCAATTATCAACTGCATGACATGAAAAGTAATTTGTTTTCATTAATAACATGCTGTTTTATGGCTCAACTATAGGGAAAAAAACCCCACAAAACACTGTGTTGATCTTGTGTTTAGAAAGAGGAGATGGTACCAAGAGAGCAGTTTGGGTATATATGCCCTCCAGGTTTCAGTAACTTACTGAGCTAATGGATTTAGTAAAGAGTAAATTAATGTTTTTCTCACACTATTGCCTAGACATTGTTTAGGAAAAAAAAAAAGATTAATGGTAAAATGTGTGTTTACCTTTAACTCTAACTCTTCCTGGATCACCCTTCTCTCCTTTTTCCCCGTGCTGTCCAGCAGAACCAGGAGCCCCCTTATCATTGACAAAGAAAAGAGCTGTCAGTTATCTCCGGCAAGGAATCAAAGTGGGAGTTGAAGGGAAAACCAGATATCTGTCTCTTGCATGGTTTCCCCAAAAAAGACCAATTAAAGTAACCAAAAGGATGCACTTGTCTCTTTTGATGGCCAAAAAGAGGAGTGTGAATGGCACATGGCCTTTTCAGGCTGACTCTGCCACATGCACAGATACACTGCTGAAAGGAATTGTAATGCCAGAAGCACTGGGCCCACAGCTGAACTGATCTGGGACTGCAAATGTAAGAATATCAAGAGAAATTATTTAACTTCCCACTGCAGACTTCAACCCACAGTCCACTGAGAAAGGGAATCTCTGGAGGGTGGAGACTGCTGGATGAGGCTGTAATCCCAGAAAGGAACACAGCAGGCACTAAGTGATGCTTTTTTTCTGAATGAAAACCCACAAAGGCAACAATAAAAAATTTCATCTAGTTAGGTACATTATATTCTTAGATGAATGTATGGCTTGACAGGTTTAGAGGAGAAAATGAATACTTTCTTATATTTTTATGGTGATTTTTGCTTTCACCTGTCCCAGTAGGGTGCAATTTTCATCATCATTGGTCAAGGTCTGATCTTGCAAAAGTACATGTGGATCAATAAATTTAATCATGTGGAATTTACACAGAAGTAAAAGGCCACTAAGGCACAAAAACTGGGGTATTATTTAGGCAGCTTCCTCTGTTACTCAAAATCTCTCCCTTAAGAATAGGTGGAGCAAAACCAGTTTATAATGTGATTGACAACTTTAAATCAGGTAGCAGACTTCTGAAAAATGTGTATCTGAAACTAGAAGTGACTATTTGTTACAATGTCTAGATCTTCAAGTACGCTTGATAAGTTACTAGTGTCTGAAAAGAAAATGAAATGTTTGGGAACAAAAGAGAGCAGAAAAATGGAGAAAAAAGGTCCATTAGACCAAAGTATTTCTGTACTGAAGTGAATTATTTCCTTCCGAAGTTATTTGTCCTTGTTTCTCAATGAAGCAACCTAAGAAGAGCAAAGTTCAGGACAAGGCTTCAAGCCTTTCTTCAGAGCCACAAGGGCTAAAACATACTCTCAAAAGTAACAAAAACATCAGAATCTCACATACACCACTCAGGTAATAGGGTTTTAAGAAACAAAACAGAGAGAAAATGTAAACCTTCTAATGAAACTACTGGAACTCGAATGAGAGCCCTTCCACCTCCTCTTAGACTCACAACGTATTTGTTTGCTTTTTTTTTCTTTTGAAAGAACATGTTCTGGAAACGTTTAAACGATTCCTTATGTGAAAAAACAGTCCTGCTATTAAAACAAACCCAAATCTCAAAAAAATAAAACAAAAACCAACCAAGAACAACAAAAAAAGGCACAAAACCCCCTCTAAACACGCTGCTCAAAGTAACCAAAAAATCCAACCATAATGCAACAGTTATAAAGCAGGGCATATCTACCTACACTTTCAAAGAAAACCCTCACATACAAGAAACTGCATTAAAACCCTTCTATTTGGCATCATTTTGGCATGCAGCATCTTGGAGGTACATTCTGTATGTCAGACCAGAAGAAGCAGATGAAAATCACAGCAAGACCAATAAATCATCATATAGTGTATTCCTAAAGTACTTAGATTAAGTGGTGTTTTGAATTGCTGCTCGCTCTGGGGACTAAGATAAACTATATGAAGCACATTAAAGAATGTAAGTCTGCTACCAAAACTAAAAGCTCGTTTCACTAGACTGTAACAAGCAAAAGTGGATAGAAGTTCCAAATAGTTTTCCAGAGCACTTTCCCCACCACTCTGCTTAAATGCCTCCTGAGTTGAGAGGAAACTCGTTGTTTACTGCAGCTCATGAAAACTACTCACAGGGAGCCCTGGTGATCCCACTGCACCAGAAGAGCCTGGGTCACCCTTTTCTCCATGTCTGCCAGGGTATCCCATTTGTCCTTTCCTTCCTTCAGTACCTGGAGGTCCTTGCACGCCACGGGGACCAGGAGGACCAGCACCACATGAGCAGAGGCCTTCACTTCCTACATGAAAGTGTCAAAATTACATTGAAACACTGCAAAATTAACACACAAAAAATAATGCTGTCCTTTTTGTTTTGTGTGTGAGTAGTGCACAGGCCATTTTATCTCACATTATCTCACCTGGAAAGGATCATCAGTCTCCCTTTACAGAGCTGAGTAACTCTGCACTGAAGGACTCTGCTGGCTGGGAAGCCCCAGAGCCAACAGGGCCGTGTAACTCTGTACTTGGATAGGCCTCATCCTCCAAGTCACCATGATCTTCTTGTACATTTGGGTTTGACACTCCTGGCAAAGGTTTCATACTCAAATTGTTGTTATCCAGGCCAACTTACCCTTCTCTCCTTTTGCACCTTTTCTTCCTGGAAGGCCTGCCTGACCTTTTGGTCCAGGTTCTCCAGGGATCCCTCTGTCAGTGCAGATTACACCTTTGAAAAAACAAATTTTCCAGCCAGTAAAAATCTGGTTTACTTTTTCCAGAGCTTAGGTCATGTGTTCTCCTCTCCCTTCTCTAGTTATTCTCACATAAAAAGTGAGAGATCTTATTAAATGCTTTACAAGATGCTGTTTATAGATTATACTGCAACAGCCAGTATTGGCTAGAGTTGATGTTGACACATCACTTCTCATTGCCACTGCTACTTTTTTCTACTTAGAACTTTACTTTTTTCCTCTCTAAAGGATGCAGTTTGGATTTCCTCCTCAATATTTTTCAAGTATATTCTTAATAGAATTTTAATGTGTATTACTTTTGTGGATTTAAATCACCCAGAGAACAATGAAAATCTTGAAACCTCACTGATTAAAAGCTAACAGGAAAAATATGTTTTCAAAATAGCTGTCAAAATGCACTTTTCACTCTTCTGTATTTGTAGCACCAACAGAAGCAAAGGATCTATTAATCTGCAGAATTCTACTCTTGTTTTATAAATTGCTGTTGAACCTACTGGGTAGTCCAGGTAAGCCTTGTCTTCCCGGCTGCCCTGGCAGGCCTGGTGGTCCAGGAAATCCCGGTCTTCCTGGGATTAGTTCACCTGTCCCAGGCAAACCTGGGTCCCCTTGAAAACCTTGAGGTCCTGGTGCCCCACTCACTCCTGGCAGGCCAGGAAGACCTGAAAAAGAAGAAAGGTAAACAGCCCACACAGCATTAATGTGAGGTATCAAGGAGGAAACTCCAGAGCATTTAGGACTGTTCTGAAAAACAGCTTCTATGTAACTAATGCTGGAATCCAAATCCTTGGGTTTTTCAGGATCCACATGAGTTTCCTGCTGTAGACCTTCAAATGCTTCTCTTCTTCCTTCCCTCCATTATCCATTTCCAGACATCCCAGTCACTCCAGCTCCTCACACAGATCAAAGCCATCCTCAGCACATCCCTTTATATATGTTTGAGATGGAGAGCGGAGATTTTAAGCACAGCACTCCAAACACAGTAATACCATGGATTCACCATGGTAGTATTCTCCTCAGCCTTCTGTTCCTTTTCTAGTCATTCCTAACATTCTGCTTGAATAATTTAGTTTCTTTTTCTGGCTATTAAGTGCTGAGTTAGTATTTTTACTGAACAGTCTTTACAGCTGGTGACTTGCATCAAGCAAGAACAAAGTTTTCTTTCAGCTGCTTTCTTTCTTTCTGGTGTATACTTCACATTTACCCTCTCCTTCTCTTACTTGTTCCATCATATCCTGGTCTTCCTAGAAGGCCTGAAGGGCCAATTGGTCCAACTGACCCCATTTCACCAACAGGACCTGGAAATCCAGGATCTCCTCGTGGACCTACAGAGAATTACAGGAACATGTGAGTTGAATACCTTATGGAATTGACAGCTTAAATCTAATTTAAGCTGCAACCAAAATTGTAATTTTGGAAACCACACAGAAGTAAAATAGTTTATGAAACATTTTAAAACGTGTAACAATTTAATTTTAAGGTGGGAGGATTTGGTTACTTTTCTATGGATTCCAGCCCATTTCACAAGCACATTTTTAACTCTTCATCACTTTGTAGAAGTATCTTTGCGCTAAGTATTACAAAATGCTTTGTAATGTTTGCCCAAAATAAACACATGTAGCATTTAAAATAAATATGGATTTCATGTTATGTGCTTTGGCATTACACACAGGGAGGTCATTTCAGGATCACCTTAGCTGAAATCATCCAGATTTTTAAAAGTATATCTTCAGAATTGCTACAAATAATGAAAATTAAAATTGTAATTACATAGTGATAAAGAAAAACTGAATCAGATGTAACCAAATTCATTAAATTGGAAAAAGAAAATATTGGCAGTAGTTCTGTTCTGTATTATGCCAAAGGCCTCTTTCCCTGAAGATTGTATCCACTCACACCCCATGCACATGACTGAATGTTAATTGAGATATTAAGCATGGAGTTGCCTGTTGTATGGGCTGGAAACCTTGGAAGTCTGTGGAAAAAAGTTAATTTAATTTAGGATGAGACCCCTATCTGATGGGGAGGTTCTGGGGTTTTGTTGTAACTTCTGTGATCACAAGAAATCTCTAATGCTGCACTAGAAATACAATTTATGATGAGTTCTCTGTTGAAATGTTCTCACAAGACAAACTCTCCAAGTATTAGATGCAAAAGCACAACCTTGCAGGCAGCAGACCTGGCTGTTCCCCACTGCTTCTTGCTATGAAATAAGAATTTCCACACATCTTTTCACCAGTTATATGAGTAAGATGGGGATAAAGGGAACTGGGACATTAAAACCCAGCCTGAGGTTTAGGGAGGAAGGTAATAAATTGACAGGTATTCTGTTGGGGGTACTAGTCCCAGGACTCTGCCTCTGCTATGCAACAGGAAGTTTGATTGTATGTAAAATCTAACACACAGTCTAAAATCTGTGTGTTGTGGCCATACTGAAAACAGGAATCCTAAATGACAATGGGAAGGCAAATTTTTTTTATTTGCTGTCCATTAACCAGCATGGGCTTATTTTTCATAGATTCTTTGTGGATATGCTTAGGTCCAATAACAGAGAGTCCTTCAGATCTGTGACTGTATACATGACAATCCTGCACACAAACATTTAATCTGACATTTGTATGTTTAATAGGAAGATTGATGAGTCAAACAAACACAAAAATGTGGCCAAACCCACAAACACAGCCTGTGGCCATCAGGAATGTTTTAGGATTCCTTCCCCTGCACCCCTAATGACCACTTCCACACACCTTGGCACAACAGGTCCTGCACTTCATACAGCACAAAGACCAGTCAAAAATAGATATAACCTTTTATAGGAGGCAGTGGAGTTCCAACAGCTCCAGGAGGACCTGGGGGCCCTTTCTCTCCTGGATCCCCCTGTAAGAGTCCAACAATATTTTTTTATATACAAATATGTGGTGTACTAGCATGTAACTGAATATTTCAACGATGGGAAGGTGTGTAAGGATTTGACACACACCACCCAGGAAACATGATTCTGACACTTTACAGCATTAAAACCAAGCAAAAATATATAAATAATCATTATCTTTCAGGATGCCAGTGGCTAAATAGTAATATACCCACCATACATATCAATTTGACCCTTCAGAAAGTGACTATTGTATTTGATTTCATTCATTTATTGTATATATCACTCAACTATAGTAAATCAGTATCCATTTCACTGAGATATTTAAACAACCAATCTGTAATTAGAATTACAGAAATTCTGTATCATAATTAGGAAATTACTTCTGTGACAGATAAGCATAAAGAAAAACAGTTTCACAGTCTAACAGCTATTGTCAATGGTAAGAGATACTCAAAGCTCTTATAAGAAGTTTAAAACATCTGCTTTAGGGAAACATAAAAGTGCTTACTAATCATGAGGAAAATCACTTCTGCTTGGAGGATTTCTAAATTAACTTGGATTTTGATACTTAAAATTGCAAGTGAAGTGGTCTTTAGGGAAGACTTTTATGTGGCAAACTGTATTAGACCTTTTGCTTTGTAGATTAGAAATCAGCTCTCCTTTTCCAGCAAATGGGAACTGAGAAAACAAGAATGCCAATGTGGGAACTGCGTAGTGAGGCTGCATTCCCAGGGCTGGACTCCAGGGCCTTTTAGGACACAGACAAGGAGAGCTGGGACTGCAAAACTGGATACTGAATCTTACACAAGTGAAAACAAGGTCTCTATGCCTCTTTCTTCGTTTTTTGTTTGTTTTTAAATAGTGTCTCTACAGTAATTAGACTGTTCTGTCACTGACTGCTGCCTTCCTGATCCCTGGCCTGCTGCCTCTGACTGTATCTTGCAGAATGAAAAAATATCCTTGTGTCATTTTTGGTTCTTTTAAACAGGAACATAAATTTGTCTTCCCTAATGACACAGAAGAGCATTCTGTGTGGCAGGAAAGAAAAAGTAAAACCAGCATTTTTCCTCCTCTGATATATTTAGAGAAGAATTAGAGCCTTAGAATTATTTTAATGATGATAAATAATCAAGGATTTGTATAATAGATGTATTTGGCCCAAGTCTTATATAATTTTCAAGCTGATTTCAGCTATACACAACCAGAACACAACAAAGAACTGAACAGTAATGAGCCAATGTCAAACATGTCTGTTCTTAGCATCTGAAGTAATAAATTCTGGTTGTGGTCTCTGAAAATCTGGTTTCAGGCTGTTAGGGCTAATGACCCTCTCTGGCTGGCAGGTGCCTATTTGCTGTGTTTTCACCACTGGCACACTCCTACATAATGGCATAGATCTGTTTGGATTAGTTTGTTGACTGTTTTCTCTTCCCAGAAAAACTTCAAGAGACTCAACTTGCCAACAGTTTATTTTTTAAAAAATTATGTTGCCCGCATCCAGGCTCATTCATCAAAAGCTATGGTAACAATTCCTTGAACTCCACTCTCTGCTTTTAGCAACAGTTAGCATTTTTTAAAGATGAAATCTACTTTCCATGCAACTGGGTTTTTTTGCTGAGTCTCTACACCTTAAATCTGAGTGCATCTTAGATTTTCTATGAACATGTTTGTTTCAGAAAAATCTACACCAGGACAGGCTCCCAGGAAAAGTTTTAATCATAGTCTTCCTTCAGTGCCTGTGATTTTTAATGGATCATGAACAAGAGCTGGTGAGGCCAGCTGAACAGGTGATGCAGTCTGGATAGGTCTGCCCTTTCAGGAATAATCAGATTTCTCCAATTATTCCCCAATCAAAACTACAGCATCTGTGCAATCACTCAGGATTTTGCATATCTGTATCAGTTACCCTTTCTTTATTAAATTATGTTAATACTTGATTTGATTTCTTTTGCTCTAGGCACTAGTAATTGTAATTTCATCTTTCTGATTCATTACTGGAGGACTTCAACCCTTTCCCTAGCATAACCTACCAACAATTAATCATGATTTTTTACTGACTGTATCGTTAACTGATGGCTGCTCAGGCTGTGGGCTAATCGATGGACTCTGAGGAATGCACTGTTCTGTCTATAATGTGACTTGTCTCAAGTTTGTTAATGAGACCCCTAATTTAAACAATATGTACACCAGGGTGAGAACTTTTCAACAACAAAATACTTATGATATGATTCTAGATTTTGGGAGTATTGGACTGCGATGAATTTTCTGTTTAAATCTGAAATGCAATGTTCCAGTTTATTAGTGTCTAAATTGTATCACTGTGTTGTGAACTTGGTAATAGCCAAAGGGAAGGAAAAGTAACATCTGTGGGCAATGTTTTCCCCCTGGGTATGACCACAATTAACACCTTGGCTGAAGAAGCTGGTCTAGCATTCTGCTGCCAGTCCTAACTTTGAAAGTTAAGTCTGTGACTAAGCCAGATGTTTTTATTGTACTTTTACTCATTTACTTTAGGTACATGTCATTTCTCATTTGTGAACATGCTTTGAAAACCTGTTTGTTGCTTTATATTTGTGTGCTTTCTACTGTGTTTCAGCTGTGTTTTATGATCCAGTAGCCACAATTTCACTGGTTCTGCAGCCTGCAGAACAAAATTCCATAAACTTTCATCCTGAAATGTCACTAGACTGACACCTGGGTCTTCTGAAATTGTTTTCAGCATCTCTACCACACTTTAAATATTTTTCTGTTTTACTGCTTAGCCCTGGGATGTGACACCTACACTTCTAATCCCTAATGGAAAGCAGCAGGTATTGTAAAAGGAAAGACAGTTAGTGTCCCCTAAGTGAGCCAAAGTAGGAAATGTTTAAACACAGCTGGTGCGAAGGAGTCCACTTCTGTACCACTCTGGTAAACATCTTGGAATAATTACTTAAGTGAACAGATGAACTCATGCCAAGAGATTTTGGTAAATCATGCCAAGAGGCCCATCTGAATGGAATTTTGCCACCTCATTCGGGGCCAGTTTTCATCCTCATTTATAGGATCCTACTATTAACTAAATAGCAGCTTCCTTTACCTCCCGTACCACCCTGGGGAATGCAGCCCAACCATGAATACCTTGCAGAGTACTGCAATTCATGATTAGGTAGCTATCCTGGTATACTTACAAGTGACTATTGGGATTAACAATTCCTATGGTACATAAAATAGAATTCCCACTCTTACATGCACTAGCTAGGAATGTTTTCTTACATTTCTATTTACTACCATGATGATAAATAACCATAGCTATCATGAAATCAGTAAATCTTAAAAAAAATATGACTGTATAAAGGGAAATGGCCTGATAACTGGGTACATTTGGGAGAAAATATTGGCACAGAGGGGAGTGGGGTGTGAATGTGTGGTCATTTTTTTACCTGTATGCCTGGATAGCCAGGTTGTCCAGGAAAACCAGCAAATCCTGTTTCACCCTGGAAAGGATTGCATAAATACAATTTGATTAATCTGTAAGGACATAATTAATTGAGCAAAACCCAGTAAGATAGTCCTACAGTACTGTCACGTTATAACTGTGTCCACAGCTTGTTTCAGAGAATTCACTGGGTTTGTACAGGAGGTGGTGTTTCACAGACTCTCCTGTGTTGGAGAATTCACAGCATGTACTGCCAGGTTATTCAGACAGTGCTCAGCAGATTCAGCAAAGCTGGGGCACAGAATAAGCTGGAATACATACCAGCAAACCCTGATAGACTGTCTGCTTAATACAGCTGAAATTGGTTTGCTGTCTGCTGGATGACTCTCTTAAACTACTGCTTGGAAAGCTGCACATCAGCTCTCTTCTCTTTTTATGATTTTCTAATATACTCATCCAGCCAGTACTCAAACTCTTTAGATAGGCAGGAGTGAAAAACAAAGTGAAAAGCATTTTTGCAGATAAAACAGTCATCTGGAACATAACTCTAGAGGCAAATATTTATACATTAATGTGATTTATGAACAGCATGATCACTACCTTAATTAGAGTTGGGGAAGATACAGATCTATATACAAACATTTGTTGTTCTTTATTCCAGTAAGATGTTGTAAGTTCATAAGTAAAATTTAGCAGTCTTAGCATCACTGGAGTTTCTCAAGCCAGAAACATGAACAAAACATGCATGCACTACAAAATTACACAAATAATGTCACCATGAAAAACAAAGTTAACATGCTGCATAACTTTGCTATTATGCTGTATGTGTCACACTGACTTCTCCTCCTCCTTACAACTTCAGATTCCATTAGCAAATTTTGGCCAAATTTCAAAGACTGGCAGAAATTCAAAGAGTTCATACGGCTTCTGTGGCAACAGGTAGCAGAAGAGAAAAGAAGGAATGCAATCTGAGCTGTGAAGTATGTGGAAATTCCAAATCTGCACAAATCCACAGAAAACAAAATCTCACTGATCCCACTGTTTAGGGAGCTGCTTATCCTTTCTGTCTTCATACCTTCATTCCAGGAAAACCTGCAGGTCCATAAGAACCAGGAAGACCCTAATAAAAGCAAGTAGACTGTAAGCTAAAACAGTAAAAACTTATTTAAAATTAAACCTATTCAGAACTGTTGACAGTTAATATTACACAGATAAATATTACTTGGGATATCTTCCAACAACTTTGCAAAGTTTTTGCAAATAGTTTCTGTGAGAAATGGACAAGAATTAGAACTATAGACCAAAGCAAGCCAGTCAGGTTTTCACTTAATTCTTTTACCACGTTGTATCAAGAACAGTAGTGGAATGCTGCTCCATTTTTCAGCACTGTTAAACAAATCAAGTACAAGTAAAGTTGCTGTAAAAAACTGTCATTAACATGTATGGAGAACATTAAAATTACTGTGTTAGTACTGTGCTATTCCACAGAAGCTTTGTGATGGTCTAAATACTTAGAGGATCACCCTACAGATTTACTTTCTTTCCAAGGGAAGTCTGTATGTGCTTATGTTAAAGTCTGAGACAGGGTAAGTCCCAGGGCAAATCTCCCAAATATTCTATACAGGAAGCATGACAGATTAGTTAAAAAAAAATCCTTAAAGTCTTTTTTGAAATTGCAAATTAACTTAACTGCTTAATTATAGTGAATTTGTGATACAATTTATTGTGCAACTGTCTTACCCGCAATCCAGGGAATCCAGGAAGGCCTTTTTCACCCTTTTCTCCTCTCCCAAGTATGCCCTAGAGCAGTCAAAATAGGTTTTTTAACCAAGATGCTCAGTGAAGTGTGCCATAAATTTTAATATTTGTGCATGTTTATTAAATGATGTGTACATTACATCAGTGGATCTTGTCTCACTTGTGAGGCTCAGTCAC
Organism: Cisticola juncidis; assembly: GCA_013400215.1. Classification (NCBI taxonomy): domain Eukaryota; kingdom Metazoa; phylum Chordata; class Aves; order Passeriformes; family Cisticolidae; genus Cisticola; species Cisticola juncidis. Next base: position 2,889,186 of record VXBR01010920.1, read on the forward strand.
TGGGGTTGACCCACACAGCACCACCAGCAGTGCCTAAGTTGCTCCAGCTATTTGAGGAACCTGCTCTGGCCTCTTCTCTAAGCTTCACATTATTTCAGCAGTTGAATTTGTTTGGGTTTTTTGTGTTGTTTTTGTTTTGTTTTTAAGTTCTGGGCATCATTTAAGCTGCTTCAGTTGATTTCTCTGTTCCTGCTTCTGACTAACAAGTGCATGTATGATCATCTACACAGGCAACTAGTACTGGAGCATGCATATAAAGCCTATCTTTTTCAATGTAAATCTGATGGAAAAAGATTAGCTTTGTTCTCTTATCCAGTGCCAAGTAACAGTGGACTTTTTGTGATGGAAAATGAACTTCTGAAAAAGTGCTAGACTTACAGCTCAGAAATGTGATATTTGTGCTTCTTATTTCTTCTCTTCAGCTACAAAGCTAAACAAGTTTTTAACATAAATTAGAGTCATTCTTTTGTCTCCAATTATCCTCTGTTTTTCTGAGATCTGGAACCTTCCTGCCTATGGATTTTCCTCGTCTGGCACCTCAATGTTTAAACTGATCATGTTGACAGAAAGAAAAGAAAATGTAGAACAGATAGTGAAGAGCAACTTTTTCTCCAAACAGGGGGCTCTGCCTTCTCTACCCTTAGGGATATCCAGAGTGTCAAGTTAAAGCCTTTCTTCAACCTTCTGTGGTAAATATACATTATGCCCCATTAAGAACACATTCACATCATCTCTGTTTCTCTTCCTGAGGAAAAATAATCTGTACTTGTATTTTCTTCACAGTTCCAATCCATTATGTCAACAACCTAACTGGCAACAGCACTGACCTTTTGCTACCAGGCAACACTCAATAGGTATGTATAAAACAGACTCAGAAAGATTTTCCAAGGGGTTTTGAAATATTTTTGCTTTCACACTGATTTGGGCGGTGAATCAATTTCACAGAAAAAAAAAAAAAAAAAAAAGCTGTGCTTTAGACATGATAACCACAGAAGGACTTTGCCAGCACCATGAAAAAAAAAAGTCCCATTACTTACTTTGGGTCCACGTGGCCCTCTGTATCCTGTTACCCCAGGGAATCCTTTTTGGCCCTACATACAAATGGAAAGTTTTTGTATATATTAATATGCAGGATATGGCTATGTGCTGGTTAAATTTACTTAAGTCCTACTCTGAATTAGAAGTTTTAAATTATTTTTTTAAGCACTGAGTGTGTTTCTTTAGGTGCTCCAGACACAAAAAGAAAGCAAGAAAAACATTTATGTCCCTATCTTTATTTCTGTTAATTCTGTCAAACCAGCATAATGACTGTGGAGGGAGATATATGTATCTTTTCACTTCCAAGCATCTGCAAATCAGGGCTTCGTTCCTACAAACATGGATGGAAGTAGTTCTTTTTTAAATTTGCTGCTGTTCTTGGTTTGATGCAATTACTCACAAGCATAAATCTGCACTTTTAAGCACAGCTCCAGTCTGAATGGGGTGCATGGCTGCTTTCTTGTGTTGTAGAGCAGCAAATGTCCCACTTCCCAGAAACATGGGGAGTTTATGGAAGTTCTTTTAGTCCTTTTCCTCTCTTTGTGCACCTGTATGTTGCATGATCAAAGCCCAAGGTCCAACATGTGAAATCTACTGGTTTCCTGAGTGGAGGCTGCAGGAGCTGGCAATGCCAGCTTCACCTTCTCATTTGTGTATTTGAGGAAATCAGACTTGAGGACGCAGAGGGCTCTGTAACAATACAGGGCTCTGCAACACAGATTTTGTTTAAAAATCACATGGATTACAAACATTCTAATGTTCTAAGCCACTCAGTTGTAGCTATGGTAGGAGTGATGTTGAAGAAGTACAGGTTGTCCAGGAAAGTTGTGGATGCCCCATTCTTGGAAATGTTCAAAGTCTGTTTGGATGAGGCTTTGAGCAACCTGCTCTAGTGGAAGGTGTCCCTGCCCATGGCAGAGGGATTGGGACTAGCTGATCTTTAAGGACTTTTCCAACCCAAACCATTCTATGATTCTGTGATAAAACCTGCAATAAAAACTGACAACAAAATCACACTTAATTTTTATATTAAAAAGAACATCCTAGAAGGGTTAGGGTTAGTTCAAAACTGTAGATCAGGGTACAGTTGCCAGTGATATGCGAAATTTAAAGTATTAGTTAAGAGTCACAAAGATTCAATAGCACAGTAATCAAATTTGCCAAGATGTCTGAAATATGACCTGCCAATGACAACAAGTGAAGAAAACCAAAGCAAGGGCAGTATCTCGTTTCTGCATCAGGACAGTCTTCCCTCCAGAACATGAGCTAAAGTACATGTGGGGGAGTCCTCTCCCAAAAGCTTGTAGGAAGGGTGCTGAACACGGAATTCTGCTGCAGTTGGTGGTTTCTTACAGAAAGATAGGTTTGTCTTATGCCATCCTTGCAAAAAATTACATCACAGGACTGCACTTGCCAAGTTGAGCAGTGTTAAATATGATGCCAAAATAACACCTTTTGTCCTTTGAACAGCTGAGCTCCAGGAGGTCCAACTAGCAGTGGTGACCCAGGCGGCCCAGGCATCCCGATGTCGCCCTGTGGAAGCCAAAACACCAGCAGAGATGTTCCATGCACTATTTCAGAGACACTCAGCTTGTTTTCCTGTTGTACCACAGCACTGTGTGTTTCTGAACGCACTGAAAATGTACTAACTACCTGCAGATAAAAGTTTGCACTGAGATCTGTAAGCCTCTTTGCCAACCTTACTCATCTGGGCAGATGGTAATCTAATCTCCTGTTCTCCTGAGTCATTAAAAATAATGTTACAGCTAAGGAAATAAATGAGAACGCCTGGCTCCTGCTCCAAATCTGCTGTGGAGACAGTAGTTACAGGACTGTCAAATCTCTTATGTGTACCTAGAGTCTCTCATGTTCTAGACTAAAGCCTTTGAGCACAAGACTTTGTGAATGTGAAATGAAATTATTGATTTGCTATAGAAGGTTGTGTATGTTAGATACTTGCACAAATCCTAAGAACTGATTGGACCAATGCATAGAAGAAATATCAAATATTCCACATTGGTTCTATATAGCCTGAGTATGCTAATATAGGTGGAGGCTGGTAGAGGAACTATTATTATGTGCTTCTTACACCCTTTCCATGACATATGTTCTGCACTTAGCAAGAGATGAGATTCAGGGACTGATCTGCTCCAACCCATCATTAGGTAATCACAAATACTGTTGTGATTACCTAGGCACTGTCTGTTCAAAATGTATGTAAATGCTACATAACACTGATTGTTACTTTTCAAAATCACCAGAATGTGCTTGATTTCTGCATGTAGCTCACTACAGGAATCACTTCTGCTCAGAATTAATTGATTCAGTAACTTTTTCTGTTCTAACGTGATTAGCAGGAGACAAAGTCACAATGGGTTCCAGGGAACCCAACAAGACTCTATTATTCTTCTAACTCTACAGCAATAATATATTTAATATTATTTGTTTTCTTACCGGCTCCCCTTTTTGTCCATCCACTCCAATCCCTGGATTTCCCTAATTGATAAAGAATGTACACATGATCAGAAAATACTAACATTAGAGTTTAATCAATAAACTCTTTTGAAAAACTTCATAACAAATAAACAAAAGAACATTTCAAATAGATGTATAACTTATTATTTCACTAACAGCTTCAGAAGTTCTTACTTACCTGTTCACCTGGCAAACCAGGGTAACCTGGAATACCCTTTAAAAGAGAATGAAGACAAGTTAACATGTCTGATTTAGAGACAGCTTTTGAAAATTATTTCCTCTTGCATATAACACCTACAGGCAGATTCTTCCCTTGGGGTGTACCTATTCCAAATTTACTTCACTTGGTCACTGCTTTCAGGAGGGTTGACCTCTGGTTTTCCCATTCCCGTCTCCCACAGGTAGTCTTGAGAAAAGGGATTAAGGAGACAGCACTAGAAGCATTTTTTCATGACCACAGACTTCCAGGATGAAACAGGTTCACACAGACATGGGAACATATTCCTCCACTTCATAAGGTAAAGCAAAAATCTATCTTAATACCTGCCTCAAAAAAATATTTTGGCTTTGATTCACATTAAGGTAAATTCTAAAATGGACAAGAATGAATGCTTATCTTAAGGCAAGGCTGTGTAACTCTGGTGATCTTACAGGCAAGCCTGGAGGGCCTGGGTATCCAGATGGGCCCGTTGTACCTCTTGACCCTCTAGGTCCCTGGAACAGACAGCAAAAGTTGTTTTTGTGAACACAGAAAGAGCTTGCCCTTCTCTACACAAACCCAGCCCCTCCAAAACACCTTGGACTCACTCTACTGGCCACTGGATTCCACCCACAGCCCAAACCTTACACCATGCCTGAAATCTCCCTGTGACTAGAGCAGCCCAGCACCAGCTTCTGGGGAATACTGGACAAGGCACAGTTGTGTGTTATTAATGCACTGAGTTCACTTTGTTAGCAATTGTACTACAGTGCAGGGACTTGACACAGTCCATCAGTGAACAAGAGGAACCCAGAGCCAGCAAGAATGTGATTCAGCAACAAAAATCAAACTCATCTTCTTTCATGTTCTCATGGCTGGAATATGATAGAGTGCTACTTATTCTTGGGAGACCCACCAGATACTGTAGAAGATTTCACATCTTAAATTTCACAGATAAAATATTCAGGAGTACTGGGGCAACAGCTGCTCCACACACAGCTAATGCAGGTGAGGATGGTCTGTTTCTACTCCCCTTCAGCCAGCATGAACTGGCCATGGGAACAGACTATACAGACTTGATGCTTCTCAGACTTTATTCTGGAATTTTGCTATTCAAGGCAGGCAGGGAGAAACCCCAATATTTCTTATCATATTAAGGAGAAAAATTGAAGATCTTCAAGACAAAAAGCAGTTTCAGAACCCACTGACTATACTTACGGGCATGCCAGGAGGTCCAGGATCACCTCTGTCTCCCTGTAATGACAGTCATTTAGCAAATGAACCAGTTCAAGCTTTCTTGTGGGTATTTTCTAACTTTACAGATATTAAGATCATAAACTATCTGTTAGAGTTGTATATGTGGTTTGTTTGGTTGCTTTTTTAACTTAGTTTTATTAACTAGTGAGGAGTAATGGAAAAATTATATTTACCATACACGTTTTCCTACAATAGATGATTTTTTTCACAATCAGGTACTTACTGGAAGTCCTTTTCCAAAATGTGAAATGTACACTGAATTTCCTTTTTCTCCTTTTTGCCCTGGAATTCCCTTTAAAGAAAAAGAGTCTTTAAAAACATGATCCACTTCCTGGAAGGAAAGCTTAGGAGTGCACAGAGCACATATATGGGAAAAAGTGGTACCAAATTTTAGAGTGTGATAGGACTTAGGCTTGTTGAACCTTCCACTTATTTTCAAGTCATCTCATGTATGTCCCTACTGGTAATGTTTTTAAGAAATTTCAAGTACTCAGGAATGATACTGTGGTTTCAAGCTACTCCTCAGCTGGTGTGGCTACATTCTGGGGACACAAATCAGAATTTAACTCTCAAGGCAGCCATATGTACTTCAAGGATATAGGAGCTTATTTCACATTCAAGCTTAGTCTGTTAGGGCAGTGTGTTTCACTCCCATTAACCTGAGCAAGAATCCCTGGGAATTCCCTGTGCAGCCCTGTAAAGCTGATGCCACAGTGTGGGAGTCACTTTCAGAGCTGTGAGCTTGGAGGGGAGATGCACATGCAGGGAATGCCTTCCACCTACATAAGGACCCTGTGGTCCCATGTAACCGCTCTCTCCTGGAAATCCTGGGTCTCCCCGCGAGCCATTGCAGCCATCCAAACCAGGCTTGCCTCTGGGTCCTTCCCTTCCTGGGAGGCCCTGAAAGACAGATAATTATTGATTAGAAATACACCATGATTAAGGGGAAATCACTTTCTAAATGAACAGAACCATTCAGAAACAAATCTCAGATGTGAATGAGATGACCTCTCATGGGGTGCTGGTTTCATACTCTTTTGCATTAGAAATGTCTTCTGTTCTGAACAGATTTTGTTTGTGGTGTAGAACAAATGAGCTAAGTCTTTTGTTTATTTGGGGTTTTTGATGCATAGCAAATATAACAGGGACAACACTGGTTAAGAGGACCAGACTGTATTCTCACTTGAGTAAAAAAGTAATGTTGTGTCTTCTCAGAGAATACAAACTCTAGCTCTCTAGCTGTAGTCTTTCTTGTGGCTATAAAGCTGAAAAAAACCCCACAAAAAAAAAGTCATCTCAAGCAGCCTCAAGTTTTTTAATTGTTAGGATAAAACAAGTAAAAACAGGTCACAGCTTGACTCAATAACACAGCAATTACAGAGACTGTGATTTTTCTAACCTAGCAATAAATAACCAGTGTCCAGATAAGGATTAGTTCTATTAAAAATTAGGAACTGGGCAATGAAACAACGAGTTTTTTCTTGGAATGATCTTCCTGTTGGAGGAAAAAACCCTATTTTTCCCAGAATTTCGTAAGGACAAAACATTAATTTTGACCCAAAATTATTTTTGGGGGGAATCTGAAAAATTGTCAAGAAAGTATCCTCCCGGTCCTTCTCCTGAAATACTTTTGTACTTTGTACATTCTCCCTCTCTGTAAATGCTTCAGTCTAATTTGTGGACATTGTTTTTAAATTAACATTTTTCAAAATGACTATACATTTCTTGGGAACACCTCCTTTTCTTGTGCCAGATTTTGGGCTTGTGACCTCTACATTATAAAAGCATTTTGGAAACAGTCCCACTGTCCAATGTGGACAGCTGACAAGCAGATGCTACAACACCCACTCATCTTTGGTTCTGTTTTCACTTTCAAAATTCAACATCTTAACTTAACTTTGTTTGGTCCATATGAAACTGGTAACATCAGGAATTCTGTTCTAGTAGAGCATTTTGGAAAATGCAGAGACTATTTCACCAATTTTCATACTGAAGAAGACATTCATAAAAATACATTATTGTGTGCTTATAAAGACATTTTTAGGACCCACTTTGCTTATTCAGTTCCTATTCAGGTTAAAATCACTGGTTGGGGTTCTTCCTGCAAAACGACTACAAGCAAAAATCAGAATGTTTGAAGAAAAACCAGTGCATCCTTTGAGATAGTTTCAGAGATGTTAAGAACGAACCAAGTAGACTACAGTCTGTTACAGAGCCTGAGAGGAGAAATACACTGCTTTTAAGCCTGGCTCTGACTCTTGCTCCATGGCCATGGGTAGTCTCTGCCTTCAGTGCCCCACTCCTGCATGAAAATTCTGTACTTACCTCACTGGTGTTTGGTGGTGTTTGTTATCAAAAGGAAACACAGCTGAAGTTAACCTAGTTATTTTACATTTTTTTAAAACATGTAACTTTCTCAGAGAAATTATATCAATAAGTATAAAGCCAAACAATTTAGTGAGTGTATTATTCTGTTAGAGGACTTGCTGTGAATTTATAAGACCTGAAATTTTTATAAAGAAATATTTGTTTAATACGTACAGGAACACCATCTAAACCAGGAAATCCTGGGACTCCAGTTGGGCCCTAAAAATGGGTGATATGAAAAAAAGAAAGTTGATGAGGTCATTAACTCTTAAAAAGAGTGAAAACCAAGAATATCTGGTACTATACAGCAAGAAACAAAAACCAGTCTTGTTTGAAATATGAATCAAAGGCCGTAATTCTCAGAAATTGTCTGAAAAAACGTCTATGGGCCTAGCAGAGGACTAGCGCCAACAGTTACCCATGTAACAGGTGGTACAGTACAGGACAAATGTATAATATTCAATAGTAATTCATCCTCCAAAGATTATAAAATGACAGAGAACAGGAAGTTGCTTATAACTTATAAAATATTTCTGTACATAATTTCACAATCCTGCTCCTGTTTTGATAATACCAGCACTACAATTTTTGTTTACAGCATTTCTATCTCAGGTGTGCGAGATACTGACATTAGAGATTTCACTCTGAGATCAGTCAAATTAGACTATTAAACTAATATGAAGTACCAAGAGCCAGGGATTGCACAGATAGGAAAGATATGAATCTGAACTGCTATTTATATTCTTTAATTGGTAATAAAATTCTGTTTAGTGTAGCACTTTTAAAAGCACCATACTGCTCCTTCCAGTTCCCTATTTCTACACCTTCTCTGAGGTTAAGGACAATGACATGGTATGTGACAATCCGAGTCTGTCTGTTCACCATATTTTGTTTCTTCTGACAATTCTAATTTTGCAATTCACAGCACAAAAAATCTCCTGAAATATTTTTTCAATAATTAATTTTCTGTAATTAACTTCAGTGAGAATTTTGTGTGAGCAAGTGTAAAGTTTGGCAAATGCTTTTTGGTCACTCGGTTCTGTTTTACTTATCAACATTTAAATGACATACTGTATATGACATACCTAAAAGAGACATACCTAAAAGACATACCTAAAAGAGCTGTCTGTGGTGTTTCCTACCTTATCACCTTTTTCTCCAGCTGGCCCAGGCTTGCCATTCTCACCTCTCTGTCCTTTCTCCCCTGGCAGACCAGCTGGTCCTGTAGATCCCAAGGACCCAATTGGACCTTGAGCTCCCAGCTCACCAGGCTGCCCCTGAAGAGAGTCCAAAGAAGTGAATGACCCCTGCTGTAACCCCCACAGCAATTCAGAGATGACTCTGTGGATAAAACAAGGCTTACAGTGCATAAATATTCATGATTCAAAACAGCTACTAGACAGCCTGCAAAACTGCCCCACGCATTAGGTGCTGTAGGAACACAATTTTCAAGTTTAACAACTTGTTCAAGGTGATAATTTCTTCACCAGGTCCCCAAGACCACCTCTTTGAGATGCTTGGGATAACCTGTAAGTTATCCCAACCTTCAATTTAAGTATCACCTTTTGCAAGCCTAGGACTCCAATGAGCATTGTGTTTTCCCACCAGAAAAATGAGGACTCATTTTAGACAAAGGGACTTTGTACACAATTAGAACAAATCAAGCGAGTTCCCTCTTTCAAGTCATGATATGTCAATTATCTTAAGTTTTTCTAGCTCCCATTTTTCATAATCACTCTCATATCTTAGTGTTCATTTAAAACTTGTGAAGTTTCCTGGAGAAAAAAGTAATAGTTATTAGCTAATATATTTACAGAATGTAGCCATTTTATTAGATTGTGTTAGAATGGGTTGGGAGGTTGAAGGATGTAATTTATCTATAAATGGCTCTAAATTGAGTATTTGTACCATCATTACCATACAATCTCCATAGATTTCTATTAACTTTTCCAAGGTAATATACATTCTACTGAAGCAAAATTACTTCCCACGCCAACTGGACTTTCAGTCTATAACACCGGTGTGGAGTTGTTTCAGATGTGATGCAATTTTTGTTCTGTGCTGCTCAACAACCATGCAATCATAGATTCAAAGTGCTGAATAAAGCAAACTCTCTAATCAGCCTTCACATGTGAACCCTACAAAAAATTATGTATTTTCAGGTCTTTATTTCTCTTACATATCTTTTTCATTTTATAACACTATCCTTGTTCACCTAGAACTTGTTCTGTTTCCAAACTGAACACTGTTTTGTTTTCTTTCCAGACTTTATCCATTAATTATAATAAACTATAACTATAATTCATTATATTAGTTACAGAGTATCTATAATCAATTAATAATTTATTATAGTATAGAATTAATTATTATAATTATAACCCAGTATTTTAAAAGAGAGCAAAATCCAACCCCATACATTCCTGAGGAAACCATATGCCTTAGGACCACTTGAGGGCAGTAAAAGATATTTCAGTATTCACAAAAAGAACAGACTATATCTTTATTTTTATGAATGGATTGAAGGAAGAAAAAAAAGATGGAAATGAAAGATGATTGTAAGAAGATTTGTAGCTTCAGGAAGCAAAATAACTGAATGCTTGCTTCTCAGTGTAAAGACTTCAGCAGGCTGAATCTGTCTGGACAAAATCTTGTGAATTACAAGTCTCAAGCAGGGACTTAAGCTTCCTTTACTTTTTCTTTATTTTCTAATTGTCTTTTTAAAATCAGCATGATTTGATAGTTGGGAAGAAGTGAAAAAAAATGCATGTATGCATCCTTCAGTCAAACCAGCAAAGCAACAGAAAAGGTAATTTACAGCATGTTTGAACATTCTATAGGTTCACGCCACAGTGGAAGTAGGGCTGGATAACCACTGGCTCTTCAGCTATGAACAGGGACTCAGTCCAGAGGCTGGGGAAAGAAGTCCTACACTTAGAAATAAGGACCACCTGAAAAAAGAATCCACATATGAGTCACATTCCATTTATCTTTACTCACTCCTCTCACCTCAACTTGATCCTGCTTCCAGAGAAGTCACTGGCAAAAAATTCCAGGGCAGAATCAGCATGTTGTCTTCTCTAACAGTTTCAATTTTTGTGATTGTATTTCAGAATTTCAGCAGTGTAAAATATTATGCAAATTAGGGGCTACTGGTATTAAAAGCTGATGATTTTGGCTCCTTGTTAACAGTGAATGGACAGTCAGGATTCCAGGTGTTGAGTGTTTGCTTGCATGAACAGTTGCAACCTGTCCACTGGCAGTGCCTTCCTCATTGTATGTTAGAATGAATTTATTAATTGAAGTACTTCTAAGGTAGCTATTATGCCCTTTAAATACTTGATTGAAAAAATAATTGGACAACCATTTTTAAAGCATCATTTTGAGTATAACTGAAATGAATCAGACTAATGATGTCATAAAATACAACTGCTTGATCCATTAAGTTTACAGGAAGTGGTATGGCTTTTTAGTTCTCTGAACTAGCTATTACCTTGCAAAATGCATCATTCATCAGTGGGAAAAGAAAAGCATAAGATGTTTTGCACTGATTTTTATATTACTTTGTCTTTTAATGCATTTTGTTGACAACAGGTCTCTGCACCAACTTCAGTATTTTTTATTAATAGCGTATATGCTCTGCATTCAGGAGTTGAAGGAGAAGACTTTCAAAACATATTATATCCTTTGGACAGTTAAGAGACGTGATTTTTATTGCACTCAGAAAAAAAAGCTGAGACATTGTAGGTATTCTATGGTAGTTATCATAATTAACAAATAAACACTTCCAGGACATGTAGTCCTTTAGGTTGATAAAATGTCTTCATTTGCTGCTACCCTGTGAATTTAATTGACTCCACGGTCTTCAGCAGAAGGTAGTGAAGTCATAGAACAGAGTCACTGAATTCAGAATTCACAATGGGTTTGGCAGCTGATACAACTCTAACATGCCATGTGAAGCTGATGGATTCTCTCTCTTTCTTTCAGCTCAAAGACTGATAATGACTGGAGCTTTGTTAAGACCAAACTGATACCATGCCATAACATCTATTATCACATCTATTATTTGTGCCCATCCAATGTGACTACCACAGCATTACAGTCTCAGGACAGCTGTAAAAATAAAGAGGATGAAGGTAGTCATGCTCATGTGGAAATGACAAATTAGCTCAGATAAAATGAACAGAATATTATGCCTGCTCTGCCATCTGATGCCAATAAATAATTCCAGGTTTTCAGTGCCTTGTTAATTGTCTAGGTCAGGAGCTACCATGCCAAGACTACGGTCTGTTATTTTAGCATATCCTGGGCTTGACCTGCAGTAAGAAATTGACTTTAAGCAAAACAAGGCTATATTGTTTTTTAATTAACTATGCTTACTAAGACTGCAAATACTTCAGAATCATGCAACGAAACATTTAATACTGTTTAGAAAAGGCAATAGCCAAGGTTATCTGGAATTTTTTTTTGATGCATGACACTGAAGAGCACCTGATTTTGAGAGTGCCTTGAGCATTTAACTGTCTCAAGCACAATGTTTTAAAGGAGTCTTAATTGGAAAAAAACCCAACTTCATGCTACTCAAGTGAATTTTCTTGCTTCTCATTATCAATAAAGTCAGAAGAAGCCCAGTTATCACTTTCAATGAGGACAGTACCCTATGTCACAGGCTATGGAGAGGTGCCAGTGACTTGTGAAATGCACTTACCTTCTGTTCATAAGAACAAAAGTGAAAATGCCCAGCGACCCCACACAGATTGTAGGCAAATAATACAGCAACCCTTTCCCCTGTGCTCTGGACTCTGGCTTGCAGCCAGTCTTTCTCATTTCACCACCAGCAGACAGAGCAAGAAGGAAAGTAAAGCAGTCTGTGGGCAAGAGAGGAGTGCCCACAAAGGCATTTGGAGAGATGTTTTATTTTGTAATTTGGCTAGTGAGGTGGGAGCATCTGCTGCTGCTCTAAGCTCCACCCATGTCCTCTCCTCTTTTGGAAGAGCTGGTCAACTACACAGCAAAGCCTCAGCTTCCAGGGCTTGGAGGGGTGTCCGTTCTGGGAAGATTCTACTCCTCACTGTGTAAGACTAGAGCCAAACTCATTTTCACTTTAAGTCGAGGCTCAAAAACACCCAGAACAAACCCTCTTGTAAATATAAACCTGATTAAAATAAATATGAGAAATCACACAATTTGGCATTATATCCAGTCTCTTGTCCATAATAGATCAAATTAGATAATTTCTTTTTCATAGATTTTTAGCCAAGTAAATGCAACAATAATCATTCTTAGAGCTTGACTTTTCACAGAATCATAGAATGATTTGGGCTAGTATGGATCTTAAAGACCAAGTAGTTTCAAACCGTTTGTCATGGTTAGTAACACCTTCCACTAGATCAGGTCACTCAAAATCCCGTTCAACTTGGCCTTGAACACTTCCAAGGATAAGGCATCCACAACTTCCCTGGGAAAGCTGTGCCAGGGCCTCACCACCCTCACAGTAAAGAATTTCTTCCTCATATCTAATCTAAACTCTCTTTCAGCCTGAAGCCACTACCCCTTGTTCTGTCACTACAGGCCCTTGTAATAGTCTATCTTTCTTGGAAAGAACATCTGAACCATACCCTAAACTATTGGAAAATTTGGCAACTTATCATATTTGGCAACTTTATTATATTTTCAATGATACAATATGCTACAAGAACAAAATACCTGATGCTGTAGCTTAGTATTCAGTGATACTTCACAGAAGCACAACGAATCACACTGAAGTGCTGACAACATCATTCACAATGTATACTGAGGTTTGTGTTTTAACCCTGTGAAATTATGAAAAGAAGAACTATCCAGTAAGCCAGTGGGTGTCACTATTGTGTTGAACAAACTCAATAAACCATAATTTAGCACTGAAACTCTTAACTGCTAATGGCTGGAAGTAGAGACCTACAAATAGAGCATAGATATTACAGAAACAAACCACCAATAACTGATATCAGCTTAGCTAATAAAATAAAATAAAACTGAATTTTTCTCTGTACCATTTTATTGAAACAAGTCACTGTTGACAATTTTTGGTTGATTCAAATCTGTAAAAAAGAATGATTTTGTAGAGTTTTATCTTGTTTGATGTGGAAAAGCTTGGCAATCTGCAGCAACTGAGAAAAACCACCATTTTCAGTATGGTAGGACAGGGGAACCAAAAGTATTAAGAAAAGAAAAGAAAGATGCTCAAGAACAAAAGGAGGGATAATGAACAAGATCATTCTTCTGAAAATTTGAAAAATGTCTAATATGAAAAATGCTAATTTACAGGTGCTGTAGCTGGGCATCACCTATGAGGAACAACGTCAAAGAGACCTTGCAGCGACTGGTGTAATTCTCCTTACAGACTGGAGTGGTTCTGTTCCTATCCCACATTCTGGTAAGTAGGATTCATTCCCTACCAGTTCAAATCCCAACTTCTGCAGTCACACAACTGCCTATTTCTCTGCTCAGTTACAAGAAGAAAAGTGTGGTCTGCTCCAGATATAGATTTAGAGATCTCATTTCTCTGGGTCTGTTTTTATAGAAAAACATAATATGGTTCTCAATGAATGGAAGTAAAATGTATTACTTGTCTCAGGAATCTTCTGCTTTAAAACTTACAGCTAATGTACTGGGAAAAATGATCAGCAAGTAGGAGACAAATAATGGGAGAAGTCTGTATTTCCTGAGATGCCAGTGTACATACATCTCTGATAGTGGATTTGAGACCAAGCAGAATGATTTTACGTATTTATTTCCTGAGTGTGCAACTTGAAAATTCAAATACAGAAACTGGCTATTCCACGTGAATGACAGACTGCCACTGCATACTGACATGCAAAAAAAAAGTGTGTTTTAAAGCCTCTTATTTCCCAAAACAGACAGAATTTGCACAATTTTCAGCGTTAGTGCATTTTAAATATGTTTACACTGTGCTGTAAATTGAACTCTGATAACCCACAGAACCTACTAAGGAAATTTGGCAACTCACAAGATCTGCTAGAGAGAGAGATGTTCCAAGAGAAGCAGTGCCAGAGTGCTGACTGACTTACAGGGAACTTTGCTCATTCTTACCCCAGGGCAGTGCATTCTTGCCCTGCACTGACTGATACCAGCTGATACTTCCTAACTTACCTGTGACACCCAAGTGACCCGGCATCTCCTGTGAATGCTGACTCCTCACATCTGAAGTGTCAGAAAGTGTAAAACCCTCCTTAGATTTCTGTTTGCTGCATTCTCCCCTACACTAGGATAAAAATAAGCCTCTTGCTTCATTCGCAAAAGAACGAACATTGGTCCTGCTGAGTTATACTTATTGTTCACTTTGATCCAGGCATTTCACATGACCCCATAGAAGCCAGATCAGGTTGAGTCATGAATAGATGCTTGCTTCCCAAATCTACTTAACTAAAAACAAAGCCAATGGAATTCAATAGGATCAAACTCTGGGGTCAACACAGGACAGGTTTACAATAGGACAGTGCTAACTGCAAACATTTTTTTTTAACTATCTAAGTTCTATCAGAGCAGCCAGCATTTTTGGAAACCGGTAAGACAACGCTGGAGGAGTTTTCTAGGAAACAACTGTCCGATGTAGAAAAAGAGGATGAAATGGTGGAAAGGTTTTACTATGTCTTTTTTGAAAATTGAAATCACAGATTTTATGGCCAGCCAAAAATGAAGAGCGAGAAAAAAGTCTAAGAAGTCAGATAGAACACTTACAACCATATATACTTTCATTAATGATGTTTTTCCTCATTTGTCTGTTCTACAGTTCTGAAATGTCCAGGTATAATAGCACACAGTATGGGCAAAGAGATTTAGCAGCACATTTTAATGGTGCCCTGTTATGTGCGGTCATGGGTTGGAGACAGATTCAGACCTGTCCTATCATTGTTCACCCAGGGACTTGTTCTACCTCTCTAGAACAAACTAGGCTAGCCAAACTGGGTTTAGGTTATGGCCAGATTCATCTTGATCAGCTACACACCAGCTGTACTGTGACAGTGTCCCATAGAAGAAAAAGTCTTTTTGAGTTGTGACATAAGATCAAACGACAAACAGTATCATGTAAGATGAACTCCAATAAGACTAATCCCAAGTGAACAGAAGTCAAAATTTCATTGCGATGTAATTGTAACAATATAATACTAGCAGTAGTGACTAAAATGGGTTTTTTTTTAGACAGTGATTTCTTGCTAATGAATAGGAGAACAAATGTATTTATGCCACAGAGTTATATATGACAGGTACACAAGCTCTTCTAAAACCTGGTAGAGCAACTGATGCATAGTTATAATGGTGTTATTTAAATATTAAATGAAACTTCAGCTTTTTGATTCTACTTCTCTTTCAGCTTGCCCAATATCAATACATTCAAGTATGGCCATGGCAGTTTCATCTTTTTACTGTCATGGTCAGCTTTTCTCTAGCTAAGCCTTATCATTATCTTGTCCACTTATAACAAAGAAGATTTTTGATATTGAAATTTAAAATATTTCAAATGGGCAAATAGATAGCACCATCTTAATACCAAAAGTTCTGAATATTTAGGCTTGTGTACTGTACAATGGCAGAGGCTTTTAATAACCATTTATTTCTTGCAATTTCAAGATAGGATTGAGGAAGATGCAAAACTCTGAGGAACCAGCCTCAGAGCAGGATTCAGACAGAAAAGCAGATAAAGAAGATGTTTTGCATTCTAGAAAGCTAACAATTAGATAAACCAATCTTTTATTTTGTAATGGATAGTCTCCACAAAAGCTTGCAGAGCAAACTTAGTGTGTCAGAGTGTAAAAGCAGAACACAGCAAAGTTAAAAAATCAAAAGAATTGTAGTATGAAAGAAAAGATTAAATAATCCTATAGAAAATTATTCATCACCATACATTAGTATAGAAAATATGTGCAGTTACCTACGTGAAGCAGTGTTTAGTTAAGCCATGTTTCATGTAGGGTCAGAAGAGTATTTCTGTTTCTAGTATATTGATTAACATAAATGACTACATGAAATATAAATTCATCTAACGTTGGAAATACTGCATCCATTATCCATCAGGGTACATGTACATCCTTATTTCAGAGCTTTTTCAGAAAATGGTGCAATTCTCAGACTTAAAATTGCATAACAACATTCAATTAATTTTAAAATGTTTATTACACTTCTATTTGGCACTTAGGTCCAGTTCCTTGGAATTATTTAGAAAACTAACTGCAAAGGATGAATCATAGTACAGTTTACCTGTGATGAGGAAAGCCTAGGAAAGAGCCAGAAAAACTGCAGGAGGTATTTATTATTGACTGATTATGGGCATGTAATTCAGAACATCCAGGCTACTGAGTGAGAACCCAAATCAGGGAAATTTCCCCTAGTTTGAAAGTCAGTTGTTTTTAAATGGTGCTTCAGATCAGGTTTTTGGTATCCAAAACAGTCTGTTCAGTAGCACTGAGAGACACTGCAGTGGTACCAGTCAAAATACTTTTCCTGGGATGCCCTTTTGTTAGCACAGTGTTACAGAGATATACACATCCTAGGTCTCTATTATGAAAATCCTACAGCATGGGGGACTTTCACATAGACATAATCCTGGAGGATTAGGATAGGATCCAAGGACACCAGGGCAGTCATAATGACACAGCAAAGCATGCAGCTAACTGCAGAAGCATAGGAAGAAAAAGGTGTGTGTTGCTTTTCTGGCAACTCAGGTTGTACAAAAAGAAATGGAGCATGTGGCTCTTCCAAAATTGATCCACCATATTCAACCTTCCTAAACCTAAATTTAACCATTGGTACTTTGGTAGAAAACAATTTTCATCACTGACTATTTTTCAGTTCATCACTAACCAGGATATACATATGTATACATACATACATACATGTATGTATATATATATATAAAAGGGTTTTCCTCACACAATGTTTAAATTATTGGGTATCTCTGTATGGAGATGTATTCTGAGAAAGAATAAGATAAACTAGACATCACTGGTCATATTTCAATTAGCAACATGCACAGTTACTAATTTTAGCATGTAATGTGAAAATGCCTCAGAGTTGTTTTATAATTATTCGTAAAACAAAGAGAATTCTTAAAGTTAGTATCTTAAGTGAGTAAGATAAAAAGTCTGCAAACATTTTTAGTCACCTGATCCAAATAAGAAATACTTTCTCATAAAACTAGAGAATGGCATGGACATTTTCTTTCAACCAGTCTCTTAGTAGAAAACAAGCATAGATTTCTATACTTTACATGTATTAGGAATTACATCTGTCTAATTCTTAGACTAATTTCAAAGAATCCTTAATACAAGAAAGGTACCATAATTAGTACAGATCCAATTAGAAACAAAATTCTTATCAAATAATCCTAGGTTTCTTCAGTGACAGCTTTACCTGATAACCAGTGACAGAATTATGCTAATTTGTCAGATGCTCTCTGAATACTGATTTATTGATATATCAACCTTGTTGATTTTCAGGAACAGCAATGTGCACAAAACAAACAGTATTTACAACAGTAATTTTCATTAGCTCTAATCACAACTTACCCTTGATCCTTTTTCTGGAAAGCACCGACAAACTGAACAATCCTGTCCCCTACATGGATCAATATATGCATATCCTCCCTAAAAATTGGAAGGTTAGGGATTTAACAATGCACAACAGACAACAATTACATCATCAAATACTGTCAGCTGGACATGGTAGCTAATTAGATGATTTTCAAGGCAAAAGATCTCTCATCAACACAAACATGCTGGCAAGATAGAAGCAGTAAGTAAAAGCTTATTACTTGTTGCTGTAGAAGGTGGAAGACCTTAATTACAAGTCATGTTACTTAACACTAAATATTACAGCCAAATATAACTTAGGAAACCAGCTGCACATGAAATAAATTTTAAGAGAAAAAATTAAAATTTGTAATCCATCACATTATTTTAGAAGATTGTTTGACTACAATAAAATTATAAAAAGCAAAACAAGGTGAAGGAGCAAGAAGTTCACTCAGAGATAAAACCTTGAATTTAATTCTTGTCTATTAAATGAAACTAAGTATATACATGGTGTAATTACGCATTGCCTACTAAAAATTTCTATCATTGTACTTTTAATAGCAAAGAAGTGACTGATTTTTTCATCAAATTGTAATGATGAAAAAAAAACATTCAAGGGGAAATAAAAACACAACAAAATGTAAATTCGGTACATCCTCTGTGTGGTAAATGAACACGATTTCACTGGTTTTTTTCTATTCTTCCAAATGCAGTAATAAACACATATCATATGCACTTTTAAACTAAGTTGGAATGTCCACTAAATAAAATATTTTTTCAGTAAAATATTGTAAATTATCAAAGATATTTTTAAAGAATTTTAACAAGGAGGGAAAAGATTTAAAAATAATGTAGGTAAACTAGTAAATGTTGATAAAACAAATATTTTCTCAGCGTGGGTTTTCATTATTATCAAGGTCAAGATTGTTTTGTTACTGGTTTTAACACCCAACAGAACACTATAGGCTCCTACTTCAATGTTTCAAGGAGAAAACACTGACAAATATTAGATAAGAAGGAAAAATCCTGTTCTTTCTATCTATAACATTTTTAGAATATCTGGCATTCCCAAACCTCAGAACAAGAGGCTATGATGGTCCCTCTCACAGACTGCTTGTCTTTCACACACTGCATTTCCCATGAAATTATTAATCTACTCCCCACTAGTCTCTCACATAATTGTAAGAATCTTGCCTCTCCTGGAAGATCAATAGAATACAAGTTTCTAATAACAGAACTATTATCCTTTCTTCTGACTGAACAGCTATTTAAAAAAAATATTTCCATCTTCAACAGCTTAAATAAAAAGGGATGAGTTTGGGGATTAAAAAAAAACAACTCTACAAAAAAGAGCATCCACATATTTGAAAGAGTACAAACAGGATGGACTTGAAAGAAGTTTCAGTGAGGGCACTGCAAACATAAGGGTAATATGAAGGCCAGTACAGAGAGGATAATAAAGTAGATATTGAAACTGTGTTATATGTGAAATTTTGGCTTCAGAGAGATGGGACTTTTCATAGAAGCCAGCTTAAGATCTAGACTAACATACAGAGAAGAATGGAAAGCTAGAATTGAGATGTGCCATAATGCAGAACCATTAAAGAGACTTTATGAAAACAACACTGACTCAGTGAAAAAGGAAAAGTTTTCTACCTGCAGCTTTCCAGAAGCACCTCAAGAGGCCAGAATTAGAATCTAGGAAAATCCAGAGCGTGAAATTGCAAAATATGTAAGTTGAGTAGCAGAAAAGAAAGTCAGTACTGCAGAAATACAGAAAGGAACCCTAAAGAATAGTTTTCCCACAGAACTATTGGTCATTTTGGTGCATGTGGTGCTACTTGCTTGAACTCTACCATTCTATCTCTCACCTGCCTAAAGTAAATATTAATGTCACTTACCCCATCAATTCCTTCAGATGAAAAAACAATCAGCAACCACCTGATTTAAAAGGAGAAAACAAAATTAAAACAACACTCACAAGATCAAACCTTCACCAAAATTTAGCCTGCAGAAAGTGAGAAGTGATCAAGTGTGTACATGATTAAGTCATGTTTGGGGTATATAGTATTTTTATAAAGGGTGCACACCACCAAGAAATGGTCTCCCGTGCTGTAAATATTTGTCTTTTTGGATTTGTGAGACTGAGGACAGACAGACAGGCGTGAACAAGGCTATGTAAAAGTCACTATAACTTCCCCTTTTAACCTATTTACAAGGGCCAGAAAGGAACCATTCCAGACAGATTTCTCCATGGACACCAGGAGGTGAAGACTGAGTAGAGATGGGAATGATTAGCATCTGCCCCAAAATCAGTTAGTTGGTGCTGTTTTCTTTTGCTCAGAGAAAGAGGGCAAGAGAAAGTAGAGAGCAAAACCACATTCAGAACAGCCACATGATTCCAGAGCAGCTGCTGGGGAAGCCCAGCTCCATGCCAACTATTGCTAGTGATGGCTTGCAAAGTTTACCAAAAAATATGTATACTAAAATAAAAAGGTAGCCCAAAATTTCTGCAGCAATACAGAAAATAAGCATTCTTTAAAATTACTATTAATGCTAATATTACTTTTACTAAGAATTAAAGTGCTTACTCATTATATGAAAAGATAAATTAGGTACAGCCATAGCATACAGACTGCTGTGTACTGCTCTACAGCTCCAGTGAAGCCTATTTCAAAATTACAGCAACTTTGCAAATATCTAGTCATTTCTTATTACTGTTAAATTGATAACTAAGACTATATCTCAGTGCATCTGGTTAAAAAATGTAGTGATCTGTAAAACTCACCAGGCAGCTGTGATAAGCCACTTAATCCGTTCAAATGAATCCTTTGTTAATGCCATTCCTGCTGATTGAGGATTTGTATGTGCAGCACTTTTTTTTCTTTAAATGGCAGGTCTTCTCTTTCCTTCTGTTTGTGGATGGTCTATAAACACTGTTCCATACTGGTGTTGTTTTCCCTCTGAACCTGTTTATATGAAAATATACATCCAATGTATACATGAATAATTACTGAATAGCCAAAAATAAGTCTTAGCAATTTGTATGTGTTACACTGCACAGCTTTGTGTTGGCACTACATTATATTCTTCCTATTCAGGCCACATTTTATTTTATCAGCAATCCAATTATTTCAAGGGGACTATAATGAAACTGCAGATCAACATAAAAAGATTTCAGCCTAGTAAAGATAGTCCTTATTCTGTGTTTAAAATAATGAACAAAGAGCGTTTTGCATCATTATTTCTTAAAAAGTTTTCACAGCCACTGTTTTAGTCGAAGGCATTAAGACTAAAGATACAACACCCATGTATAGTAAAGAATCTAATGAACTTTAAAAAAAAACCTCAATAAAGTATTTGCTACAGTTTTAAGACTGGACTGAGCAGCAGCATCTTTTGAAAACTGGGCTGGACCAGTCTGTGGCTACATCTGAGCAAAGGAGGACTGCTCTGAATGCAGGAAAAAATATATGCATTTCAGCTCATATGCATGGACAGATGACAATCATTGGACATCACCTAGAGTCTTTTAGCTTTATTTTTAGAACATTTTTTCTACAGCTTTTGCCAGGATTTAGGAAGCTGGAAGCTCTGTGTGCAAGACTGACCAGTGGCCTCCACGGTCCCAGAGTCAAATTTTGCATACATAAATTGCATATGTAATACATAATTTGCATACATAGTGCATCCCTGACCTATGACTTAGGTCCAACAGCAGTTTTATTTGCTGCTCCAACCTTTTTGGAAACTTGAGCTTCACAAATCCAGAGAGACATGGCCAGGTCATGGCAAATTTTGTATCCCTGGAATAAAATAGAAGCTGCAATCTTTTGTAATAAGGCATGTCTGGCAAATGAGTCACACTGGGTATTTAAAACTGAGGGTTTAAGGGCTGGGCTTCTAGGTTAGCACAAATTATCACAGGCTTCTGCTTTTTAGCACACTAGTACTCCAAATGTGGGAAATGATTCTGAGGAGACTGAACACTGACTAGAGTGAATGGACAGGGCTTTGCTTCCTTGGAGACTCAGTTCCTGAGCAGGGAGTAAGGATGTGAAGTGCAGCAAACCAGCTGCTCCCTGATATCTGTTGAGGCAGCAGCCCTGTGTTTGTCAAACACATGAGGGTACAATTCCTAAAACATTACTGTTTCGCTTTCTGTTATTTGGATAGTGTGGCATCTTTCTAACCAGGACTAAGCTATAAATAATACTGGCTCCCGTGTGTATGCACAATATATCCAAATCCCACAGTACCAAGAGGAGACTTTGGAAGCTGCTGTGCACTGACTGGTGAATAAATAGCCTAAAGGCAGCCAGTCCATGCTGCAAGATCACTCTCTATATGGATTGTACAGTACTCCATTCATCTGTCAAATTCTTACAGTCTTGCTGTGCCCCAGTTCCCCATCTGTGAGAAAAGAAAAAATAACAACATCCCTAATAAAAAAATAATATTCCAACAGCATTCCTACCCCACTGATTTTTATACTAGTAATATAAACAATATAAGCAAAATTGTAAGGCAGTACAACATTGCAGGGACTGATTGCCTCAAATGGAAAATCCAAGCCAGTCATAAAGTGTTAGACTTTGCAGAAATGTGTTCCTGTTGCTCACTATCCATCTCATTATTTAATTATCCAAACAGCTTCTGAAAATTAAGAAGAATATTAAAAAGAAAATTATATTTGGTACATTTGCTTTGTATTAGCAGCAAAACTTTTATTTTCAAATTAAAATCCATTTTGATCCAACCCATTGACACAGTTTGAAATAATACTTAATGCATGAGTGGAAGACTTGCAACCCTCTGCTTGTTATTTTGTCATGGCTATCTAAACCCCATCATTTTCTGAACAAGTTGAATTGTTCAGCAGCTAATACAACAGCAGAAAGAATACAAGGTGTTGTTTAGATTGATGTGTCAAATTGATCTCATTTTTTGTGTTTTTGAAGCAATCACAACAGTTACCTCAATAAAATATCCCCAGGATAGTACACCCA
This sequence comes from Cisticola juncidis, assembly GCA_013400215.1. Lineage (NCBI taxonomy): Eukaryota > Metazoa > Chordata > Aves > Passeriformes > Cisticolidae > Cisticola > Cisticola juncidis. The sequence goes on from VXBR01010920.1 coordinate 2,912,099, forward strand.
CTGCCACCAAAGGAATAGGTTTCATATGAGATCACCAAACCTCACCTGAACTTCAGAGGACAGAAGGGAAAAGCTAGCACTATAACACAATCTAGATGTTTACTTTCTAGACAAGAATCAAGAAGTAAGATAATGTCATTCTCAGTAACTCTGCTAAAGTGCAGGGGACATGAGCCATAGTTTCAAGCAGACACACAGCTACAGTTATTGAGGTAAAAAAAAATAATTAGAGCATTCCTAACTGTATTATCCTTACATCCAAGGAAGCAACATCATGAGCAACAATACCACACAAGTTGCAAAGTCAAGAAACCAGGACTTCTCATGTTAAATTCCAGTAGTGGATACTGTTTCTTCTACATGGTGACCATCAATCTGGCCTGAAAATAGGGGAATTCTCTTCCTTTTTCTCCATGCCTTTTGCTACAACAGCTTGCTCTCACAGATGTTGGATATTTTAGGGTCAAGTTGTTTTAACATATTCCTATGTATAAGATCTTTGGTACTGGAGATAATGCTCACCTCTTCCAGAGGCATGTTCTTACTGGTACTACCAAACTTTTTGGAAAAGCAGCTTCTGCTAACCAGCTTTCACAGCAGATTTCACAGAAGGTTGACAATATGGTCTACTGAGTGGAGATACAGCTCTACTCTTGTGCCTGTCAGAGAAGCTGTTTTACAAAGCTCTGTGGCTAGCTTTCTGCTCATGAAAGCCTATAGCTTTGTATTTCATCAATGCTCCTAAATTTATATTCATATATTATATAGATGCTTTTGCTGTATCACTTCTAGTGCAAATAAAGCCTGTAACGTGGGAGTTCCTGTACAGCATACATGATCACTACAGACAGGATAAGGCTGCTGTGGCTGGCAGTGCCAACATGCTTTCTAAGTTTGCACCTTCTCAAAACAGCTCTGTGTTTGGTGAAAGGTTACCTTGAGCATGCAGCACTTCTGTCAATAACATAAACGTGATAAACGTTACACATTACCAACACTTTACAAATCACAATTCCATTCGTGAAAGCTTTTTATCACATTACGTGGAAAACCTGGAGAGAAACATTTCTCACTGCTTTCCATTTATGCGGTGGGGCAGCATTTTGTCCCCCGTGGGAGTTTCCACTGTCTCATTATAAAACACCCGAGGGAGCGGAGAGCGCTGCTGAAGGAACTCCGAGCCTGGGAGCGCCCCGGCCCCGGCGGGACGGCCCTGGGGGCCCCGGCTGCTGCCACTGCCGGTACCGCCTGGCTCCCGCCCGGTTCCACCGAGCCCTTCTCCCCGCCGGGACCCAGGGCCGACCCCTCTCCGTGCCGGTCCGTGCCTCGTTCGGGCGGTGCCCGGGCTGGCCCCGGCCCC